>JBCFYV010002855.1:0-144879 GCA_039000515.1 Timema cristinae | reverse complement strand
CCTGGATAGGTTAGTGGTCAGAGCATTGTCGTACTAAGCCAAAGGTCCTGGGTTCGATTCCGGTGTCCATGTGTCATTTTTCAATTTTCAGAATAGTAAGATCTAAATGGCTTTAGACCAGCAGTCGGCAATTTTATTGGTGCCCCGATCGACTTTTACATTTATCAAAGGTTCCGCAATCACCCTTAGTTTTTCCACTCTCCTTTTAACTATTTTCTTTCTATAAACCATGGATTTATTTCTTGAATTGAATATTATTTTCTCCAGTACTAATGTCCCTGCCTCTATAGAAAATAAAAAAAATAAAATGTACACTTTGTTTATCCTGAACAGTTGCAGTCTTACCTTGATAGATTACACCATGACCCTATCTTCTGAGCTGTACCATAGTCGAATAATACAGGGTAAGCTTGCCTTTTCGTGACAATGTAGTTTTCTTACATGATCGACTGAAAATGGTTGTGAGATCGACTTCTTGCTGACCCCTCCTTTGGACTAAACTGGACTGGTCTACAATCTTCTCCATTAGTTTCTGGGCGTGATGTCACAGGCCTATTGCACAATGTTGATATCCCTTGCCATATTTAGTCTAATGGTGGGGCGTGAACAGGCAGCATGTGGGTGAGGTTGGAATGTAAATATTTCTTCAAGGGTAACAGGTTGAGTTTTTTTTATAATAATATATGTTATTTTCTCCCTTTGTAATATACCACACATGTTACAACATCTTATCATTTATACAAGATTCGAGGTTCCTATAAAGGTTTTAGAGTCTACGCTAACTTAAGGGTTACCTATCTCGAGTTAGCAGACCTGCAGGATATGACAGTACCTAGTACCATGCCCCCACACTTA
Source organism: Timema cristinae (assembly GCA_039000515.1). Lineage (NCBI taxonomy): Eukaryota > Metazoa > Arthropoda > Insecta > Phasmatodea > Timematidae > Timema > Timema cristinae. The sequence continues at coordinate 144,024 of JBCFYV010002855.1, read as the reverse complement.
AGAATTTCACTTGTGATCCCATCTACGGCCGTAGAGTTTTGCCATTCTTTAACACTTTCATAGCTTTTAACACCTCAGCCTTGTCAATTCTTTCACTCATCATAACATTTTCCCTATTTTCTACTACTTTAGCTATGTTTTCACCATATAATTGTTCAAAATACTCCCTCCATCACTCTATTCCATTCATGCTCTTGTAAAGTTAATTTTTTGCCCAGCACTTTTTCATATTGCACTCGCACATTTTTATCCTGCAACTTTTCCACTTTCACACTTTTACTGGCTTAATACTCTTCTACTGCTTCCTCACAAATTTCCTACCTAATTAAACTACTGAGATCACTAGAAAGTGATCTTTTCCACATTGAGCTCCACACGCAGCCCTAGTATTCTTTACTAAACTTCTATATAAGTCTCTCATCATATACCACAAAATCAATCATCGTCCCTTTGCCATGTATAAAAGTAAATATCTTTGTGCTTAAACCATGTATTCGACACAAATAAACCTTTTTATAAACATAGACTCACTAACTCATGACCATTTTCGTTTACTCTGTCATCATCATACCTTCCTTTCTAATACGCTCTCTGAATTCTCTCTATGGATGTCCATTCATATATCCTAGCAATATAATTCTTTTACTTGGTTCACATGCATTAAAGACTTCATTGAGCACATTCCAAAACAACACTCTCACATTCTCATCTTCACCCTCCACCGGAGCATAACCAGCAACCAATATAATTCTACGAATGCCTATTTTCATACGTACCCATAGAAGTCTAGATGACACCAAATCATACTTTCTCACACACAGCTTAGGATTAAACCTACTCCCTGACTTACCCTTACCCATTCATCCACACTTGATCACACACAGTGCCAGGCTATCGTCTCTCATCATCAAAACATCTTACCCTTTCAGCTTAGTTTCATATAAACACAGAATATAAAATTTTCTTCCAATCATTTCCTATAACAGTTCGTTCTTTATACCGTACCACACATTCCTCTCACATTCCACTTTCCATTAGTACATGTTCTCGCCAGCCTGTCAACAGTGATAATTCAATAAATTAACAAATAATATCAATAGGACGAAAACATATTTTTCAACTTTGATTTACCCTATAACATAAAATAGCGATTTTCAACCTTTTTAAACTCGTGACATACTTAAATAAGGCGCTAAAATTGTTCAGGAGACTAGATCGGTTTTTTAAGCAGATATTATATAATTAAAAAGCGAGAATTAAGATTGTGTTTAATATGTTCAATAGCTAAAATTCTAATAAATGTGTTATTTTAAAAATAATGTTTATCATAGGTTGGAAATATTTATTTTTATTTCTCAATTTTTTTTCACTTCCTTTTAAATCATCTCCAAACTTCCGAGGCACACCTGCTGACCCTTCACAGCACACTAGTTGAAATGCGCTAACATAACATAAGGAGAGGATGGGCTGTGGGTTACAGTATGTTAAGACATTGTTACCAGTTTATTGTCTCCATTATCGCCAACTCTCTCTCTCTCTCTCTCTCTCTCTCTCTCTCTCTCTCTATAATATATATATATATATATATATATATATATATATATATTATACCTATATATAATATACCCAATTCTATTTACAGGAGAGTTGGTGACAACTACCAGAAGGTTCTTTATTGCAAAATGCAAACATTGATTGAAAGTAACTTTTGTCAGCTTACTCGGGAATAATTATTGATAATCTTTTATTACCAAGAAAATTATTATTTCCGAATATGTTGACATTAGTTACTTTAAGCCATTGTTTACAATAAAGAACCTTTTACTAGCTGTCACCAATTTCCTGCCATAAATGGGATATAAAGCTCGTATCGACTATTTTTCTGTTAAAATTATGCTTATTACATGTGTTATTTGGCTACCAAGCAAAAAGAACTCTCCTGTTCATTAACTTGTACCACTTTTGAATTCTAAGCTTTTGAAATACCATAGCTTTGTGACGTTTTGTAAACCAAATAAAGTTTTGTGCTCTTACCCAGTTTGAGTGAGTAGCAATTCAAAGTGGTCGTTTCAAGTTAATGGTACAGTACCAACTTTGAATTTTTATTTTTTCAGAGTGTCATAATTTTGTAACATTTTGTACAGCCAAGAAAGTGTTTGAGTATTCCACCAATTTGGAGTAGTTAGTAAACTAACCAACATGCTGCTTCAAGTTAATAAGCTTTTACCAATTTTTATACTTTTGACAATGTTGTAATTTTTACAGGGTTGATATATCAAAGTGCGTATAACCCAAACGGGTAGTAAGACGTGGTGCTAATAATAATAATAATGATATATCAAAGGGGTGACTCAAATTTAATGTTGAATCATAGATGAAGTCTTAACATACACAGTAGAGTCTTGGAAACTCAATCTAATTTGGACTGAGATGGTGTCGAGTTATTGAAATGTCGAGTTTTACGAATGAACTTGCATAAGATGCATGTTTACTATGCCATGCTCACTAAACAGGATGAATCACAGTAAAGTATCGAACATTATAGGTACAGTTATAGTGTACTGTAGTATTGTATGGTACAGTGACAGTAATATATGTACAGTACAATGTATTACATGTTACATGTTAATATAATGATGTACATACATACGTGTATTATATAGAAATTCAGTACAATACTCTACATATAATATTGTATTGATTTGAATAACACGTTACTGAATTTGAAAACTAACAAACTAAGCACTTGTAAAAACACCACAGCATGACTGTTCCACTCGAGTTACACAGTTATACAGTAGAATGACCATGGAATGTGATGACTGGTAGCAACAACTGTGTGCATGAGCGTGTGTCGAGTTACACCGAATGTTTAGTTATTGAGTGTCGAGTTTCCGAGAGACTGTATTAACAATTTTTAAGATTCTATCGATTAAAAAAAATACCATCAAATATTCGGAAAAACTGCCATTTATAGTGTCCTGGTATTTTATATAGTTTTTATTACAAGTAGATAAACAGTTTATTGCTCGATATTTCACATGTTATTGACTTTAATTTAAATGCCTGACTATTATGTCACACACATGACAATTTCCGACATGCGAGATTTAGATTCCAGTAAAAACACAGATTAAGATTTACATAGACTTAACCTACTCGTATCCTGGTCAGGAAGGAATTGAGAAGATGCTTACCCTGAAAGGGTATATCAAGCAACATTTCCTTCTCGAAGCTTCCTAGAAAAAAGAGGTGTGGTCATTCAGGTGCGTCTCTGTTGGCCAAACTACGTTGTATCTTTAAACAGAAACGTGTCGCCGTGCACCTTAACAACACAAAACAAATAAATCTTACTACCTGTTTTCATTTATAATGTCGTGATTTTTAATATAAATGTGAATAATAAATTATTGGGATGGATAATTCCATATCATAACAACATAATGTGAAAATACTCTCTTGGACAACTCTTAGGCTAAGTGAAAATAAATTTAACTGCGTCATGATGGCTTCCATGTAAAAACATGAGTAAAACCTTTGTTTAATGTTTATTACATTAAAGTAAAGTTGATAATGATCCCTGCATTAGTGTTTACGCTTCATATTATGTTATGAAACATACGATCTAAGACATTTACTACTGTCCCTAATGTGGCTACTCTCATAGGAATTTAGAGGGGTGTTGATTACCGTAAGATGAAATTCCCTCTTTTAGAACGGGGGATGTAGTCAATCAAACAAATCTAAAACAAGTTTCCTGGCCACGGGTGTCTTTTATTTCCCCTTGTAACCTCTCTAGGTGAATAAGTTTAGACAGGTGCATTCCTGAATGACCAACAATTTTTATGCTCAAATGCTACTACATTTCCTCAAATACATTTGCTGCACATTATGCACAGGGGCAGCTTCGAATCCTATGAAGTGGCTTAGCTATAATTTCCTGTTGATAGTCTTTGTGGCATTGACTTTATACATTGAGTGTCAAATTTTGTAGTACTCTACTGATACCCCTTCCCCTCACAACTACGTTAATTAGAGTGCTGTGATACTAAAGATCCAGTATTGTGGCCTGATAAATTCAGCGGTAAAGTGGTGTGATAATAATTATGCATAGATCCGTAACTATTCTTGTTGACATCCCCTACAGGGCTGGGCACCACAATCTGCTTGATACACATTTATTATACACATGTTTTTCTCTTGCCCCTTAGGTATAGATGGTTATCATCTTGTAACATTCTTCGTGGCTTGCCCTAGTTGGGACGCCAATTGTAACGTCACTAATTAGCTGGTTCCACGTTAGGCCGCTAATTGTTATGCCACTATGTTTCGAAGTCTATTGATATGGGTCCACGTTGTGCGCCAATTGTAACGCCCACTGTTGTTCGCCAATTTGTAACGCTCTAATAACGTCACTTAATACTTCTTAGCTGCTTCCACGTTGTGCGCCTATTGCTATCATACATAATAGTTATTATTATTCCCCTACATTGGGCTTCACTTTTTGTGATAGAAATAAATAATGTCAGATAAAATTGATTTTAGTTTATTCAATGATAATTATTGATACTTGTATTAAAAAATGACCATGTTGCACGAGAACCGAGCACACGTCCCTCCATGACAATGACTGACACCATAGTGGCTTCTGAAATTGCACCACTCGTGATATATCTCAGTTCAATAAAACTTACTAGAATATTTAGTTCGCGAAAACGTATAGAAGGATACAGAATGGCCGAGAACCAGATACTGCCTAAAATTGAACACCTACATTATTCTGGATTGTTCGAGAGCAGGAAGTTAATTTTTAAAAGATTATTATTATTAGCACCGCGTCTTACTACCCGTTCGGGTTATACACACTTACGCTAATGTGTAATGGTAGGGTGATTGTGAGATGAAATGGAGGACCTACAGTTTAACGTGGAATCCGAACCACGGTGGAGGCCTGGCATTCCCCACATTCACAAGATGTCTTGTCAGAGGTGAAGGAAGGGTTTGATAATCAGATAAATCTGTGCCGGGACCGAGAATTGAACCCCGGCCGCCAGCACAGAAGTTTGACACCTTACCCCTAGACCGCCAGGTCACCCATCTGAAAGTAGAGACAAGTTGTATACTTTTCGATACGCTTTGCCAAAAAAAAACATGATCACTTTTCGCACACCCTGTATAAAGTTTCACAACATTTAAAAAGTTGCATACATTCCAATATTTTGGAACATTCTGTATAGCATTGAAATACTTAAATGACAATACCTGAAGTGGTGATCTCTCACTTTAAGTTTACATAAATTTCTTATACAAAGAAGTTGAAGTTATATGAATCAAAACATTAAAATATAAAATGTCAAGCATAATTATGATTAACTGAAATAAAATAATCTAAGTTTATTACATTAAGAAAATTGAATCTAATTGTCACCAATCAAAGTGTCTCATCATATATTGTTAAAAACATTTTCATATTTTTCAATGTCTTATGTTTTGTTCTAATTTAATAAAATATTCTTTAATTATTCGTTGCACTTTACTTATTTCCATGATCCTTCACGGATCCACCTTTAATTATTCGTTGCACTTTACTTATTTCCATGATCCTTCATGGTTCCACTTTTGTGATTATTTCTAAAACACTTAACAAACACTATTAAGCATTTATATTACATATACTCTTAAAAGCATCATGGCCAAACTTGCTATATGAGCTATAACATCTAACTTTATGAACCAACTAAAATTTGTTATATGAGTACAAACATTACCTACAATAGGTATCCTAACTTAAAACACATTTACTGAAAAATAGCTTAGCTTAACAAACACAAAAAAACTAATTAAAAATAAACACAGCTAACCAGCAAAAACATACAAGTACACTGTCTAATAACAGAGAAAGCTAATAACAGTGATCTAAAATCACCTAACTTTAGAATTATTTGTGAGGACACATAACCTCAAATAAAACAAAAGGAAAAACTCAATGCTGAAAATCTTCACAGCACACAGACTCCAAATTTCCTCCTCACAGAATCATGGTACACACAACCTCCAACAAGACTTTAGTAGTTTTAATACATATTCACATTTTGATATTATTGAGAATTATTATTAGTATTATTATTATTATTATTATTATTATTATTATTGTAATCACTCTTCCAACAAATTTAATTAAGAAAGAGTAGTTTTTAAACTTGTGGCATAGTATGGACTTATTTTATAACCTCCCAGAGAGCACAACAAAAACAAACTCGATAAGGGTTAACTTCTAAAAATTGGAACGTATCCTCAAATACTTCCTGTCATACAGTGACCGACAATCCCTTTACTCAGGCTTTCAAAACACACAAGAGGTGTTCTCATAACGGTCCTGACCTTGTTCAAAATATCTGGAAACCATGGGTGGTCCAGAACTACTGCTGGCCCCTGGCCCAGAAACACTCCCAAAACTCTTCTAATTCGGGTGGCCCAGGTTCAATGCCTGCCCCCTAAAACTCACAAGGTAGTCAGACCTCTGTGACAAAACCACTCTCTTGTCAAATGTTGAAGGCTCCAAGTCCTGACATCACAACATGCCACTGTATGGCAGAAATTCCCTGCCTCAACTCAACTCCCATCAAAAGTTTCCCTTAAATTACCTGCCTGTCCCTAACTTGCTCTCCAGGACACTAAAACTAGGTCCCGCATAAAAATATATTCCCAAATATTAAACAAATTTCTCAACAATTGCTAAATCCCCTTTAGATGCCACAAGTCACTTGGAAATTGGTTGTTAATCAAACATGAAACGTATTACTTTAGGAAATTAGAGTAATTTTATGCAAACATATTCAATCCTGTGTTTATTATCAGCCCCAACCATTCTAATAAAACATGCAGGTTTATAATTATTTTACACCTGTCAACTTTTTGTATAATAGAATATCTTTTATTATTATTTCATTACTTTTAATGAGCTTTTAATATTATTAATTTGATGATACTTTTGCATAAACTTTAGTCCTACATTATGCAAATTATTATTATCATCAAAGATTTATATAACTTTGAGGAGTGATACCTGACATATGAGAGATTGTGTACCACCTCTATCTTCTTATGCGGACAGAAAAAGGACCCTTGTGGCTCCATAGATCCTTCTTCCTTGAGCGCCGTCCACCTGCTCGGTTAAACTAACTCCCCACTGGATCTGAACGCTCTGCTGACTAAGCCACAACCTGATAACACTTGGTCTTGACAGTGACAGACTTAGACCTAACTCCTCTGGTGGCCTACCTCTGCTCAATGAGTTAGTGTTCCCTGTATGCCACTCTTGGCTCCAAACATATTGGACCACTTTCCAGAGAAACATTACATTGTGGCCTACTACCCCCTGATTGGTAGGCATGCCTACCTTGCAAGCCCCCACAGTGTCCCTTTATAAGAATAACAACATTTTGTTCCTTTCCCTTAAATTATATTTTTTCAAAACGCTTTCAATTTTTTGCAAGTACTGAGCTGCATTTATTTTGCCCTTTGCTCCCCTATATCTGGGAATGAGTGACAGGGTGAGGTCATTGACATTCTTAGTCACTAGGTTGTTGTGATTACACACAATTTTGCTCACAGCTCCTATCTCCTTATTTTGTTGAACTTGATTAGCTAAGTTAATTTTTTTTTTTATCTAAAGTGACAACTGCTTTTGTGTTTTCAATTAAAATTTATTTTATTTTCTCAATTTGTTTATTTTCTTACTTGAGTTTCATCATTAATATTTTCTCTGATAAGTTGCCTGCTAGCATCCCCTTGCCCTTCAATTTCTAACCTCACTTTTTTGATTTGAGTTTCCAAATTGGACTGTACTTCTTGAACAGCTGATTTGTTGTGTACCATCTGCCCATCATGTATTTGTATTTGATTTTCTAGCTGGTTGGTTTCTTTATCTAACCTCTTCTCCCAACCCTCTGTTTTGTTGGTCACCAAAGATATTTGATCAATTAACTTAAACTGTCCCTTTCTTAGATTTTCCTGCCTAACCTCTAAATTTTCTTGTCTTTTTTCCCCTTCTGAAACTCTGCCATTAATTTCACAGATTTGTTGAATGACATTTTGATTAATTAATTAAAAATTCTCAAACTTTTTGTTTATATTCTTTAGTTGTTCTTCCCCTTTTTGATTGATCAGAGTTTCTATATCCTTTTTATTTTCTGATGCAGTTCACTCAATCTTATATCCCAGTTCCCTCATCTTTTCTAATAAAACGTTGAAAAGATCTACCTTTTTAATGTTTGTGCTGCCCTTTCTTCCACTAAGGTCATAGTCCCCCTTTCAATTTGATTCAGCATTTGCAGGATTACCTCTTCTTTACCTGCTACCTCCTCAGAGCTGACCCCAATATCCTCATCACTTCCCTCTTGTTCCCGTTCAACATTTGCCCTATTTTTGAATTGACCTGCCCTTTCATCCTCCTCATAGATAAATGGCATTGTGTCCTCAGTGTCATATTCTACAGTTTCTCTTATTACTTTGTCTGCCATGTTTAACTTATTGTTTTCCCAATTTTAAGTATTAAGAATTTAAATTAATTTTGCTTGTTACAGTTCATATACAAGAAATATTTAATTGTGTTAGGCCTAAACAAAAACAAATGAGTACTATGAATATAAAAAATATTTAAGCCAGAATGTTTATTTAAAATAAAGCTTAAAACTTTAGTATTATTTGTCTGACTCAATTTTACCATTATTATTATTATTTGAAAACCCCAAAATTTTAATTGAAAGAACAATTTTTTACAACCCCCAAAATGCACGATTGAAATGACATAATTTTCACTGAAATAAATTTTAAGTAACTTCACAGTTTCTGTTGACCACTTATCTATTAACCTCTTCCTTGTCCTCGGTGCCACTCCCGCTCTACGTCCTTGGAGATGCATCGCCTCCAACTGTCCTCAGCGCCACTCCCATTGCTTTGTCCTCGGTGATACACCACCTCCAATTGTCCTCAGCGCCGCTCCCATTGCTCTGTCCTCGGTGATGCACCGCCTCCAATGCCTATCTTTGGTGATGCGTCTTTTTCACTGCTGTCTTTGGTGAGGCGCCGCCCCCACTGCTGTTTTCGGTGATGCACCTCTAGCTATCTCTTCTGCAGCACCATATTTCAAATGTTTCTACTCTTTTCTTTTCATTTCTATCACCAGTCCATGTTTCACTTCCATATGCTCAAATAAATGCTTGAAGAAATTTTTTCTTGATTTCCAGACTTATGCTCTTGGTGGGGTTAATAACATATATGTTTTAAGAAAAGCACTTTTTTTTCTTTTTTGCTTCTGTTTTCCTATAGATAATATAATTATGTTACATACTGTACAGCCTTAACCCTCTTAGTTCTATCGTAATCCGCCTTTATCTCGTTTACTGCATATCATGAATTTTGTATTATTTTGGTTGATCTTTATATTAATTCTTGTTTTCAGTATTTCACCCATTTTTCTCAATAGTCCTTGGAGATCTTCTTCACTCTCTGTTCTAACAGCAATGCCATCAGCAAATAGGAGCATGTTAATTTGTTATACTCCTACTCTAATTCCATTCCTAGTTATTCTTTTAACTCTGATAGTATTTGCCCTATACAAGCGTTGAAGATCATAGGAGATGGATGCAACATTGTCGAACTATACCTTTATAGAATTATATAAAATGATACAATTAATGTAATAAGATATACGGGTTACTTAAAATATAAACTGTCACAAATTTTTGAATTCTCAATAGCTCAATAAAAAAATATGTTATTGCCAAGTCTATGGGTTGTAAATATATATGTTATTTTAATGCTTCATATTTGAACACATTTAATACCGGTTCTTTATGTTTTAATTTTATTTATAAAAATAACAGGATGGCTTTCCGACGAAGTAATAGAAACATCAAGAAGCCAACAACTCAAAATAATTTGTCAAGCATGAAGGTGGTTTCCTGGACAGAAGGTGATCTTGTTTGGGCGCGAGTTTCTGGCTATCCATACTGGCCCGGAATTGTGGTTGCAGAACCAAACAGAAGAAGGTTCATTAAAGATGGTATGTTTTGTTCACATATGATCTAAAAGCTATTATGTGTAATGTGTATATATTCTAATCAATGCTATCTTTGAGTGTACCACACAGTTATATACTTGGTTATCCTACTAAACTTTGTATTTAAGTCTTTAATATTTGGACAACTAAAATTATTGTATAAGCTAGCAAATCACTATGCTGTGCACACTTACAATTTTAGTCATGTATGTGGTCAAGAAACTTAATATCAAAGTCAATTTGGGTTTTAAACTTTAGAAGAGCATAAAAATATTGATTATTTTCTGCCAGTTGATTTGGTTTGCTTAATATTTCAATCCACACTTTAATTATGTTGGTGTAGAATTAATTACTATATTATACCTTTACTTTACATCTATTATTATTTCCAGCCTATGGCCTGGATCAGTATTTTCAAGCTATATATATTCCTTTTTGAAATACATGACAATATTGTAATAAGGAAGCAATATTAAATTATATTTATAGAATTCAATATGAAAATATTTAGAATAAATAAGTATAAGTGAGAAAGATTTTTGTGAAATTACAAACTTTTACTATAGTAAGTTTATATAGATTAATTAAAATTGAATAATTTATTGATTAATACACATATAATTTAAGATATCAGAACATTATTAAAATAACACATTAAAAATGTGAGTCAAGGTCTAATACATGATAACAAGTAAAAATATAACAAAAAAAACCAAATAATTTAACTTAATTAAACTATATAGATAATTAGTAACAAATGACTAGAGGAATACTGTTTGGTTGTAATATAATTGAAAAGAAATTTTAAAAAAAATTGAAAAAATTTAAAAAATGTTGAATAATATTATAGTTAATTGACTTCTATTATCTTATCTGAAAATTCCCTTGCTCCTTTTTTAACAATCGTAGAGACAGCCTTAAAATTCTACATGTTTCGGCACATCCACGGCACCATCCTCAGGACTTAACAAAATAAAAATATGCAATAGGTTATGATGCAAGTAACTAGGTGTTAGCCAAGTAAGAAAAACAAAACGAAAAATGTTGGGAATTAACTATGTAAATAACCAATATAATAATATATTTACCATTTGACTGTGCCTGTGTGAGTTGCTCCAGTGAATACCAGAATCAAACTGATTAATAATGAGAATGGTTGTGTAATTGAAAACTAAGGTTATAATAGTCTAGATTAGTGGTTCCCAACCTTTTGTGGCCTAAGGTTATAATAGTCTAGATCAGTGGTTCCCAACCTTTTGTGGCCCATCTCCCCTTTCTGGAGGTTGACTCACACCTATCACACCCTTTTCATTTTCATTGTATGTCTAATTTTAATTTGAAGTAAAGTTTAAATAATAAAGCAGTTTTATTATTTTAAAATTTTTCATTACCGTATATAAAAACCACCAAAGCAGTACTATCCGGTCACTCTTAAATAAATAAATAAAAACATTAAAATGTACATTTTTACAGATTTTTTTTTAAGAACAAAGGAGTGAAATAATTAACTAAGATCATTGACGTACATTTAAAAAACAGGAGTATATGTTTTCATTTTTAAATTGGAATCTGGAGAAATTAAGAAAGTTTAGAGTTAAAATTTGAAAAAATAAATGAAATTTTGAAAACTTTGTTATTGTTTTAGTTTACCTTTTCAATGGCTGCCTTGTGCTTGATGGATTTCAGTTAAAGCTTAAATATCCGACTTTATGTTCGTCAAGTTTAGGCGCAAGTCTCCTTTGAGGCAAATGTCCAACTTATTTCTTTGTTTTGTGAGGAGATGGACAACAGAACTAAATCCTTTTTCAACTAAATATGTTGACAGGAACGAAATGAGAAGTGGTTCAGTTTTTCCCCACAGTTGTGGATAAGTGTCCATAAGCTTCACCCAGACTAACTTGTAACCGCTCTGCTTGAAAAGGATTTTCGCCTCACAGTCATACTTCAGATCTAGAAACTCTGTCTGCAAAGAGTTATTAAGCTTATCCACAGCTTCAAACGAGAATGGATCTAGAATCCAATTCAGAATTTGTAACTTGGTCATATCTTCAAATCTTGATTCCATGTCAGTTTTTAACTTGTCAAGGTGACCAGTAAAAATTAGGATTTTTTCTTCAGGGAGTTCAGGAGTCTAGTTATCTGACACTAAACACTTTTTATGGGTTGGTAACTGAATCAGCTCTTTACGGCCAATATTTACCTTGTGAATATCAAACTTGGCGATGAATGATGAAATAATTCCTTTGGCCTTGATAAGGTTCATCTTGTTTCCTTGAAGCCTTATATTGACTTTGTTCATTGTTTCAAAAATATCTGTAAGGTACGCAAGTTCCAACTTGCGTTGCTTCAAATTCTCACTTAAAACAGGATCAGATGTGTCGATAAACTCAGTAACCGTGTCAAATAATTTGAAGAAATGGCGCAAACAGTTTCCTTTGGAAAGCCACCTCACGGCCGGCCGTATGTAGAAGCAAGCGTTTGAATTCATCATTTTCATGGCAAAGTTGTTGGAACAGAGGGTCATTGATGGAATTAGCTTTGATCTTGTTGACACCAGTAACAACCAGTTGTAGGGTTTCATGCAGGACACCACTCAATTTTTTCGCAGCTAAGTGTTGATGATGAATGACACAGTGAATAGTGATGACCTCTGGCACTTCTTTCTTAAGGTGGGCTAGAAACCCAGCATGACGACCTGACATGGCAGGAGCACCATCTGTTGTGCAAGCGCTCATGTTTGTTAGGGGAATCTCTTTTTCCTCAAAATAATCTTGCACCACTTTAAAAATTGACAATCCCTTCGTATCAGTGATCAAAGTTCTAGCAAACAACATTTTCTCGGTAATATCCTTTAGTTCATTGATAAACCTCACATAAGCTAATAAAATTGCTTTGTTATCAATCACAGTTGATTAATCAATCTGCAATGCAAATTTCTTTCAACAAATTGGTGAGTTTGGATTCAACGTCTGTGGCCATTTCGTCAATTCGCCTGGAAACAGTATTGTTGCTCAAAGGAACCAATTGACTTATCTTATTACTAGGGCCCTCGCCTAGCTTGATTTCAACAATTTTTTTGGTAGCCGGTAAAACAAGAGTTTCGCCAATTGTGTGAGGTTTACCACATTTAGCGATCAATAAAGACACCTCGTAAGAAGCAAGAAGACCTTTGTCAAGATCGGTTGCTCGTTTTTTAAATAATTCACTCACATTAGGCCGTTTATCAGCTTTAGCTTTGAGGTGTTGAAAATAACTAAATTCTTTACTCACTTTATCACTGTGTACTCTTGATAAATGATCTTTTATTCGCGAAGGCTTCATGGCTTCATTACTTGTAAATGTTTTATCGCACAAAAGACAATGTGGAAACTGCACATTTTGCGATGATGCGATGAAACCGAATTTTAAGTACTCAACTGAGTATTGACGACACTTCTTCTTGTTTGAATCCATTGTGCATGAACTTCTACACTTCAAAACAAACGCACAAAAACAGAAAAGACGCACACAAAAACTGATGGTGAGGCACACAAAGGCTAGTGAAGACTGAAGACGAATGTAGGTCAATGGCAAGTGTGTTGTGTTGGCAGGAGGGGGAGGAGGTTGAGTCACGAGTCGACTGCGCTGAGCAACAACAGGTGGGGACTGTGGAGAGGGGTGAGTGCAGTTAACTCGCCGGCTGAGAATAGCCAGTGACTCGTGCTACCCAGCAACTTCTATTGTACAGTACTATTTTAATTTTCCCCCTTTGAATACTAATCGCCCCCAAATCGCCCCCCACTTAATTATTGCCCCTCTGATAACTCAAATCTCCCACTTGGGAACTATCGCTCCCAGGTTGGGAACCACTGGTCTAGATCATATGGAAAGTCATAGATGACGAAAAACAGCAAGGAGGTGTGAGACAAAGAAATGTAAGAGTTGAAGATGTTATTAGATGTGGTGAGATAAAATAAGAGTAGTGAAGGAAAAAATAGAGTAATGAGAATAGGAAAACTGAAGGTACAAATCTTCTCAACACTGGCCCGAACAGGTCATTAACTATCGGAAGGAGGGGCAAGAACATGGGTTATTTTATTTTTTTAATCTGGTGTGTTGGGGGAGTTTCCTTAAAGTGTTGATAAGGGTTTGGTTTTCAAAATTAATTTGTTTGTTGAGGACATTCTTGTTATGAGTATTGCGGTTTGGATGAAAATGTTTTCTGCAGTGTTCATGGTTGTGCCTTTGGACGAACTGTGCATGCATATTTCCATGGGGGTGGGTTAATGATCAGAATTTTTAAGATGTTTGGAGAATTTGGATTTGTTCCTGTCATATTTGAAGTCACTTATATACTCAGAAAACCTGGTTGATATTCGCTGACCACTTTGGCCAATGTAAACACTATTGCATTCACAGGCGAGTTGGTAAACACCACTTTTTTGATACTGGCTGGTTTCATTCAGATTGGAATTATAAATATGTTTTTTGATATTGTTATTAGTACTAAAAGCTATGTTAAGTTTGTATTTTTAAAGATATTGCTGATATAATGGTTTTCTTTTCCAGTGTAGTTGAATTTAATCCATTTGGTTTTACTATTTGACGTGGCATTGGGATGAACTAGAGTAGTTATGCGTTTTAACTTAGCTTTTTGTTTCTGAAGGATTTGGTATACAAAAGAATGAGAGTATCCATTAGTAATGGTAATCTGTTTGATGATATTAAGTTCTAGTTTGTAGTTCTCCTTATTTAAAGGTATGTGAAGTAATCTGTATATAAGACTGTTAAAAGCAGCTCTTTTATGAGTGAAGGGGTGATTAGAATCATTGGGAATAATTATATCAGTGTGTGTGGGTTTTCTATAAATTTTATACTCGAAGCGGTTATTCTTGTTTCTGGAAATGGAAATGTCAAGATAATTGATGCTTTCATTATCCTCATGTTCAACAGTGAACCTGAGGTTGGGATGAATCTCATTCATAATCTGAATTATTTCGGTTGAAGAAGAATTAGGAAGTTGTTCATAAATTACCAGGATATCATCGACATAACGACAATAAAATTTAACGTCAAAAATGGTATTGAGTTCATTAAGTATTTTGTTATCATAATGTTGTAGGAAGATTTCAGACATTAGAATTAATTCACAGTTCGTCCAAAGGCACAACCATGAACACTGCAGAAAACATTTTCATCCAAACCGCAATACTCAATAACAAAAATGTCCTCAACGAACAAATTAATTTTGAAAACCAAACTTTTATCAACACTTTAAGGAAACTCCCCCAACACACCAGATTAAAAAAATAAAAATAACCCATGTTCCTACCCCTCCTTCCGGTAGTTAATGACCTGTTCGGGCCAGTGTTGAGAAGATTTGTACCTTCCGTTTTCCTATTCTCATTACTCATTTTTTCCTTCACTACTCTTATTTTATCTCACCACATCTAATAACATCTTCAACTCTTACATTTCTTCGTCTCACATCTCCCTGCGGTTTTTCGTCATCTATGACTTTCCATATGATCTAGACTATTATAACCTTAGTTTTCAATTACACAATCGTTCTCATTTTTAATCGGTTTGATTCTGGTATTCACTGGAGCAACTCACACAGGCACAGTCAAATGGTAAATATATTTCATTTTTACATTCGTTATTTACATAGTTAATTCCCAACATTTTTCGTTCTGTTTCTCTTACTTGGCTAACACCTAGTTACATGCATCATAACCTATTGCATATTTTTCTTTTGTTCTGTCCTGAGGATGGCGCCGTAGATGTGCCGAAACATGTAGAATTTTAAGGCTGTCTCTACGATTGTTAAAAAAGGAGCAAGGGAATTTTCAGATAAGATAATGGAATTCAGTTAACTGTTATATTATTCAACATTTTTTAAATTTTTTAAATTTTTCTTAAAATTTCCTTTCAATTATATTACAACCAAACATTAGTCCTCTAGTCATTTGTTACTAATTATCTATATAGTTTTATTAAGTTAAATTATTTGTGTTTTTTTCATTATATTTTTACTTGTTATCATGTATGTGACCTTGACTCACATTTTTAATGTGTTATTTTAATAATGTTCTGATATCTTAAATCATATGTGTATTAATCAATAAATTATTCGATTTTAATTAATCTATATAGACTTACTATAGTAAAAGTTTGTAATTTCACAACAATCTTTCTCACTTATACTTATTTATTCTAAATATTTTCATATTGAATTTTATAAAGATAATTTTATATGTATTCCACTACCAGCTTGCTAGGCCTATCATAGCTTCATATGCCTTATAAACTAAATTAAGACTAGGGCACAGACAAGGAAATAACAGATACACAGCCCCTAGGTTAAAAATGTTGCACTCCTTTTCGAGGCTTTACTCCCTCAACGTTGGGATCGCTAGGTGCGATCCCCAGTGACTACAGCGCAATCAAGTGAGCATTTTTGAAACGACTCACTTTAAACTCGAATGTACTAAAAGGCAGATACAAAATATGAGCTCCTGTCGGCTGGCGGTCACCTAGCAAGCTTCAGGTAGCACCCTCCCCCCGCCCCATCTCTAACTCCCAGCCCCTCGTCATAAAGTACCCTAATCCTGCCACACAAATAAGTTTACTCTGACTGCACATTATAAAGAAAACTTGAAACACGATGGACCTTTTTTTTAACTAAGGGACTGGCTGTCAACTGCAATTATTTATTAAGGAGCATTGAGAAGAATTGCAGACGTTTAGAAATACCAATTTATTTAAGAAGTAGTTAGATATTTTGAAATATTGTTTTCATCAAAATGAGGGAGATAGTTCTGACCAGTTAAACGGTTTAGATTTTAACTCTAAAGTTAAAAAAAAGAAAATCGGGAGTCATCATATATAATCGCGTAAAACAATTCCACAATTTGTGACCCTATAAAAATATGACTATTTTTGATAGAGGAAGGCTATATAGAGGTGTCAAACTATTTGCTTTAATCTTAGAAGTACACATTTACACGTAAAGGTTCTTTCTTTTTTTAACTTTAAATTCTAAATTCAAGCCTTCTAGCCAATCAGAGAAACCTTCTTATAATGTTTGCCAGGATTTTGTAGAAAACTATGTTTTAAAATATCCGGGATTTCTAAACGGGTGCGTGGGTCTAAGTGCTCTCCCATTTAGTGCCCAACTTTGAGTATCCTGAACTGGGAAGATTTTTGAGCACATCTTTATTAAAACACATTTTTAATTGAAAATAAAGATATTGATGGTTTTAAAACCATACATATATGTTTAGAAACCATAGTTTTCGTAATTTTTCTATAAACAGTATTAAACATAATTTTCTAAAAATGTGTTCATTAAAAGTTACTTTTGTTTATATTTATAGTACATTCTAGTGCCAATACATACAAATAGTGATGATATATCCTGTGAAGATAAGGTTGAAAGTTTGAATATAAATAAAATGACTTAAACAATCATTTGAAAAAAAAAATTAGAATCATAAGCTTTGAAAAATTTTAAGTTCTCCAAACGTTAATATAAGCTTACATACTAATCCAAAACCAACTATATCAAAACTTTGTCAAACCTAAACCGAATCTAATACATTACATTTTAGCGATTGAGGACTACTTCTAAACAGATTAAACCAATACCATTTTAGAAAACATTCTAAGCGAGTTGAAAGTAAGGAGTTGATTTTATTTAGAATTTAAGACTTAAGATATATTGCTCAAATATATATAGAAAGAATTAATTGATACAATTTGTTAAGTTAATTGATGTAATAAAATAAAATAGCAGATCAAAATGTAATTTCTCGGACTACTCCTAAATCAGTCAACATCTCGCTGTCGTACCAACACTTAGTGTCCTTCACAATGACTTTTGTAAGTTTGTTTGATGATTCTTGTTCCTTTCATGAATTTATTATTGGACAGCAGTAATTCTCATTTATTGTAACTCTTTAATATTATTCTGTCTTCATGATTTTTTAATTTCGTTTTACAGTTACCATGATTATGGGTGACCTGGTGGTCTAGGGGTAAGGTGTCAGACTTCTGTGCGGGCGGCCGGGGTTCAATCCTCGGTCCCGGCACAGATTTATCTGATTTCCAAACCCTTCCTTCACCTCTGACAA
The DNA here is from genome assembly GCA_039000515.1 of Timema cristinae. Lineage (NCBI taxonomy): Eukaryota > Metazoa > Arthropoda > Insecta > Phasmatodea > Timematidae > Timema > Timema cristinae. The sequence goes on along the minus strand of JBCFYV010002855.1, from coordinate 125,847 downwards.
GACATCTTGTGAATGTGAGGAATGCCAGGCCGCCACCGTGGTTCGGATTCCACGTTAAACTGTAGGTCCTTCATTTCATCTCACAATCACCCTACCATTTCACATTAGCGTAAGTGCGTATAACCCGAACGGGTAGTAAGACGCGGTGCTAATAATAATAATAATAATAACCATGATTATGACACCTATCTGTCGAAACATGTCGGATTGAGTATTCCAGTATTTTTTTCAATGCTGTAAATTCAAAAGGAGTAACGGGACAAACAATAACAGATAGCACTTAGAATATTACAAAATTATCTAAATCAATTATATCCGTTTCAAATTGGTTAACCTATAAATTAAAATTTTATACGTGTCAACTCTAATATCTATATATAATTTTAGCATTGTTTCAATAAATATTGTATATCTTAAAGTCGTATATTAATACTCAATCATTTAATCATAACCTATTTACAGATGTTAACCTTTTAACCCAAAAGTTTTATAGTTTGAATTATGAAATTACATGTACTTGAACTTTGTTTTGTCTAACCTATTTTGGTATCTGTAGGTTTTAAACATTTTAACGTGTTTTTTATGTATTTTAGACTTGTATACCTTATATATTGATCAATTAATGATGAATTATTTATTACATTATCATTAGTTAATCATAAAGGGCCCATACATATAAATACATTTATATGCAGTTTATTGAAGCAATTCTTCAATATATTATATACCCTACACTCCATTAATTTATCTTAAAAGTTTGCAAGCTTTATTTTATTAATTACTATGATGTAGTAGTGTAGCTTATAAAATAAGACTATAGTCTAGTCTGGTCTAGTATTGTCTAATCTAGTCCAGTCCATTAAAGTATTGGTGTCACCTTACAGTGTAAACTAATTATAGGTTACATAAATATTATTTTGAAACGCGAGATACAAAATAAATAGGTATCTCAAACTGCTTTCCTAATTGTTATCTTACATCTGTTATTAATGAATAGTACTTTAAATGGAAAATAATGAGTATAAAACTTTACAAATACCATTTTAACGTTATTTATCACCACTAATTAATATTCGATATTAATTTATTTTATCTGTTCGATCTCTTAGATATTTTGCTGGGTATCTTGCCTATAAGATAGAGCGGAAATTTCATTGTAAACTCTGCAAGAATACATTGACAAAGTGTGATGCCAACATGGAGTCAGGGCATGATTATTTAATTTTTCATAGAGCATATCTTAACAAAGGGCAAGATGACTTAGGGACTCTCAAATCCCCTACAGATATGTTCACACACATCACGGATCTTGTCCTAGAAACCTTTGTTGAGCTATTTCCTGATGTGCAGCACCAATAAGGTATTGTACATATAATGTTAGGAAAGGCACTGAGGAAAATAAGGCTAATATACCCTCACTGGCTTAAACAATGCAAAAAACACAAGCTATTTGCACTAAGCCACCTTCTTAAAGTTAGAATCCACAAACACTTGCAGTGGACTGCAAAGGTGAACATTCATTGTTTAGGGAAACCGACGCAAAAAATTAAGAACGTATTACACCAATAATTGCATCTTGTTGAGTGAATTTGGGAGAGTTGAGTACTTGTGACAAAGCTGATTTTGAGCCCAATTAAATTTAATAGCTTAACTGTGTTTTTCACATATTTCTATGAATCTAGACTATTTTATCTAAAGTAAGATTTGTAGCGTGTTCCATTTCGAAACGTTGAAATAATTTAAGACTTTATAATTTGTATTAATTGTGATTGTGTTGCAAACAAAACCAGCTTTTTGGCTTAAACTTTAGGTTAAAAACTTTTGACTTTTGAATATTAGGTTTAGAGAGGAGAATGTTTAAATAAAACACTTTAGTTGTTAGTCTCTAAAAGCTCAAATATTTACTGTATCTAGCCAAACATTCTTCATAAGACTATATAACTATAGTTGGTAAGTTAAAAATAAATACGGTATTCAAATAATGGGACATGATGACAATATGAACTCGAAAACTTACATAAGTGGCCAATGTAATATCAACTACTTTTTCCTTCTTAAATTGTGATTATTTTTCTCCATAGTGCCATTGAAAGTAGTTTTAAGAATGTATAGAAATATGTTTTCACTACTAAAATGTAAAGTGATTTGTGCTCATATTACGTAAATAGACACTTTTTACTTTCTCTAGACCACTTGAAGAAGGAAGTATTGAGATCGTAAAAAAATCTAGCTCAAAATGTTGATAAATGTCAACCTCCCAAAACTGATTGATAAGCGCTTTTTGCTATGCTGTCTACCTGTGTGTCTATATCTAGGCCTAGAGCAGAAACAATTTTACTGGTCAGGCTAAATAAAACTTAGTATCTAGGGTTTTTATAGGGTTCCCACAAGGAGTTTTAAGAGTTACCTATCCTACCCTAAATTGAGGGTAGCTTACTAAAGGTAAAAAAAAAGAAGAGATAAAACAAGTTCTTGAAATCTGCTCTAACGATTTATATTAAATGTCGTATCTGGCCATTGTTTATCATTTTAAACTAAATGGCCCTTCTAATCATCTCATGATAATAATTTTAAGGCAACTTTACATAAGCAGAAATTTCAATATTATCTCTGCAAGTATTTGAGACACGAAATAACTCACTATGGTAAGGTTGTAGTAATATTATAATTTTAGAAAATCTTTACTTGAAATATATTTTTATAAAACCAACAAGGGGCTGTCCATAAATTACGAAAGGATTTTTTTCATTAGGTTTTTCCCAAATCCCCCTCACGTAGGGCTGTGGCTGTTGAGGAACATTAAGAGCTGTTTGATGAGACATATAAAGTTGATGATGGGAAGCAAGATGATACATTGATTTTTGAGGGAGTGACTAAGGAACATTTTGATGTGGTAGAAGTATCATGGGTAGCTGATTGTTGGATGTATGGGGTTGCAATGCTTGTTGAAGGTAAAAAAGAAAATGTCCAGGGTAATAGCTGGACTCGCATTATAATACTTTTATCTCATACCGAGAGACCAAGTTAAATATTTCAGCCTTAGCAGATATTTGAAATTATTTGGGCACCTGTCGAAATGATTCTTCAATGGCTGAAAAAAACTTAGTGATGTGTGAGAGGAGTGTTTGAAAGGGTGTAGTGGGGGGTAGGCAATGGCTGCCATAACAGTATCGCAGGCTACGTGTCTTTCCGCTTTCAAAGCGGAATGGAAAACCACGCACCGTACGTATACGATACTATGCTGGTGTGCGAGGACCTTAAAGAAACAAATTTGAGGATTTATTATGTTTTCTCTCTTATAATAACTAAATATTGATATAATAATATCAAAATGAGCGTGGATATGCGGGGATGAGACATTTTGTTTAGATTTCCAAACTACAAGGCCAATTTTTCCTGTAGAGACAATAAATGAGGTGGGGGAGTTTGTGGTTTTGTTCGAAGAGCTTAATGGTTTCAAACATGTAAACTTAAATTTTTTAGTAAAGGTTCCTTTTCGGCCCTAGACCAGAGATAGGACCGGATTTTGTGAAATTCACCCAGTAAGGGATGTAAAAGGGGCGTTGAAATTTTCAAAATTCACTGACCACACATCTTTTTAAATGGTGGCCTTGAAATTTAAAATGAACGTCTCTTTATAGAATTGGGTGAGAACAACTTTAGGGTTTTTCAAATTTCATCGCCTAAATTGGTATAAAGGGGCAAAAAGGGGTGGTAAATTCCATATACTCCAATCATGAAATGTTATATATAGAGGTTTATCAGGTGGCAGAGTACTAATATGAAATTAATTTATGTACGGCATCCACATGATGGGTCCCGAGGTGCGTTGGAGAAAAGCGGGTGGGGTGTCAAGACTACCAAAACTAATATGAATAACTACTTTTCAGGGTGGTAAAAGATTGAAATTATGCAAATAACCAATGGGATCACTCCAAATAATTATAAATTATGAACATTTTTATTTAATATGTAGGACCCTGGGAAATAGGGTAGGGGATATAAACAGACTAAAAATCTTTAATGTGTGCTAGAAAATTTAAGTTTGACAGTCGGTTAGGAGGACAACTCTAACCAAACACATCTTAAAAATCTAGATTAAGGGTAGAAAAATGAGTTTTAAAATGTACAAAACTAATAGAAACAACTAATTTCCAGTGAGGTAGAAGAGTGAAATTTGGAAGTAAATTAAAGGAACCTTGCTAAACAACTCAGTATATACATTTTTAATTTTAAATGGGATTCTGGGAAATATGGGGAAGGGGGCGTGGGTTATATAAATAAAAACAACTTTTAAATGTGATAGAATATTTAAATTTGGCAAGTAGGAAGAAGGAGCTTTCACAAGTAACCAAATAAATCTTAATGTTATTTGAAATTTCTAAGCGGTAGTTGAAGAAATGGTAGGCGAAGACGACGTGCTCAACATTTTCATAACTTATACATTCAGCTACTTCTTTGTGTGGTAGATAACTCAAATTCATAGGTATGGAGACTACTCTAAATAAATATAAAAAATTGAAAATTTTTAATTTTTAACTTAGACAATGGGAATTGGGGGGAGGGGCTAGTTACAGCCAGAAATAACTTTTGAGATGAGGTTAGAGATTAAAATTTGAAAGACAATTAGAAATAAAACTTCAGGTAACCAAATGAGTAGTGGAATTTAAAATTTGTCAGAGTGGGTTGTAAAAAGTGGGTTGAGTGGTTAAAAACTTACAAAACTACTATAAACAACTTCTTCTCAGTGTGTTATAAAATTAAAATTCTGCATTTAGCCAAAGATACCACTTCAAATAACTATAAAAGTCCGAACATTTAAAAGTTTAAAATTAGTAGTCCAGGAAATAAAGGGGAGTTTAAAAGAAATATTAAATATGGTAGATAAACTAAATTTGACATGCTTGTAGAAGTACGGCTTTAAATAACCAAATAAATCTTAAATTTGAGATTTTGTGGTAGTTAAAGAAATGAGACGCAGGAGGATAAAATTTGCAAAGCCAGTTGATAAATTATTTCTCTGTGTGATATAAAATTGGAATTCGTCCAGCAAATACAGGGACCAATCAAATTAACTACAATGGCTGAGCATTTTAAATTTCAAAATTAGTCTACAGGAAATAGGTAAGGAGGGGGAGGGGTGGCGGGTGATACCCCATCACAAGTAGGAGGTAGAAAATTAAAATTTGTTAGAAGTGTAGAGGTATAATTTCAAATAACCACAAACACATTTCAAATATTATTTATTTCTAAGAAGGGTGGTGATATGGGGGTTAACTAATTAACTAATTAACATTAGTCAGGCGGATATAAGGATCAACTCAAAAAGTATCAAAGACTGGATTCTTAAATTTCAAAATGAAGGAGGGGAAAATAGGGAGGGATTTCCCCTGAAAATGTTTCCAAAGATATATAAATACAATTCTTGTGGAGGTTGACACTTTAAATATCGCCATGTAATTCAATAGACCTTCCCGGATAGCCAAATAAAGCGGCAAACTTGAAGCCCAGGAAATGGAAGCGCTTAAAATGTATACAACCAATATAGAACACTCTTTTTGATGTGGTCAGATTGAAATAGCTTATAAGATAATCAAATACGTCTTAAAAACTCAAATTGGAATTGTGGGAGCTAAGAAGGGGGAGGGAGAGAGAGGTGTTTGGAAATGAGAGTAAACTGCCACCTTCCCAAAAGAATATACTTTTATGCATAAAAGAAAAATTAAATTTGCCAAGTTGGCAAAAAGACCACCCAACATAACCATGCAAGTTGGGAAGTTTGTAATTTCTAAAATTTACTGCTGGGAAATGGAAGGGGTCCTTAAAGTTCCCTAAACACCAAAAACTTGATATGGTGGAACACTAACTTTGTAAAGGCAGAGGAAATAGTATAAAGTACTAAAAGTAAATGAATACGCAAACTAAATACTATTTTAAAGTGGATACATTAGATTTACAAATACATAGCAGTTATCGCATATCTAGGAGCGGCATAACTATTAAAATAAACTAATTCAGGCGGCATAACTTGGTGGTCACGATTATCTTTGTAAAATCATGATGCTTCATATTTAATATGTTTCTGTAACCGAGTATATTATTTAATTTATGTTCTTTGGTGAAATGTGATGCTAATTTTTCTAACATTTTTCTATGATCTTGCTTAGGTAAAGTTTGCTTTGTCAATGGGGCACAACGGCCACCCTGTGATTGCGCTCGTTTGAAAACTCAGTTAATAGATTAAGTAATATTTTCTTTCTTAGATTTCGTATCATCTATTAATTGATATAAATAGTTTGTGATTGCCATGGTTGGTTCAGGATTGTATGTCAAAGATTGATCTAGTACAATATGAAATCAAAGTGACCAGAATATCATGAAATATATCAATGTCCAAATTTATTTGACACATATTTTAATCAAATTTCTGTTAAATCATATTTTTGCATTTTTATTATTATTATTATTATTATTGTATTGATTTTTTAATGCTAGTGATCATAATTTTAGTCTCGAGCCTGTCCAAACTATATAAACAGAACTTTATTTTACATCTTAATAGATAATTTTTACACAAAACCCTTTGTAACTATGGCTGTGATTAAAACAATATTTGGGTATAGTTAAGAGTATTCTTATATATACTTGTACTGTCAACAATTTTACTCACTTTACTAAACTATATTTTATTTTGATGTAAATAGTTATTTTTAAGAAAATCTGCGATTGTTAAATGTATGAAACTATTGTTCTTTTATAGTAAAATAATCTTGTTTTGAAAAAGTTTTCAGAGTAAAAAAAAATTATTTCTATTCCCCTTTAATAAAATTAAGAGATATTTAATTCTCCATACAGACACGAGAAGGTGTTGGAAGAGTGTAATAATTGGACAAAACATTATGATCGTTTTGTTGGGTGATCCTAAAAGAGCGTTTAAGAAAATAAGCTTCATTTTCAGTCTTGATTTTACTATAAACTGATTTAAAACCGATTTGTTAACTCTCATTGCACATCTGTATAAAATAATGTTGAATATAATCTTTCCAGTGTTTAAAATAAGACGGTATTACCGATACCCAATATATACCTAGGAAACTCTTTTTATTATATTTTCTATGTATTTAACTTTAAAAAAAATTAGTAGCATATCCTTGTATAATTTGTATTGATTTGACAACTAAATGTAAAAAATAAATGCAACCTTTACAACATAAGTATTTAATTTTAATTACTGACATATTTTGTGTACACGTGTCATACTTCCCATTACAGCTATCCGCGTATTTAATCCAATGGATAAGGAATGAGGAAGGTAAAATGTTTGGGAAATGTGCCCGTATTTGCGTTGAAGGAGAATTATAAGCATATTAGGAAAAAACACTCTCAGTACAACCGATCGGGATTCGAACACATATCCCAGTTATTTGAAGTCTAGTCTAACGAAAAAGTGAATCCTTAAGAATTGTGACTGCAGAAGCTGGTCACAAAATATTTAATAATTAATTTACAAGTGCATTTCCAAGACTCATGTCAACACTGTAGAAGCACTGGTATTGTATATTTGGTTCCAACCCTCCCCATTGTTTGCAAAGTTTTGTTCAGTGAAAGGGGGGTGAGTTGGGGTAAGGGATTGCCTCTACCTGATCTATTGTACTAGGAGAGACAAGACAGCAACTTTTAGCTCTCACTCTATCGGTTTGTCTCTCATCAGAAAATTTTTGAAATTGAGTTGTTTCAAAGAATTCTCACTTGGAAGCGCTGTTATCACTGGATATTTTAAGTTCTACCTGACTCGAGGAGCGCAACAAATCTCCCGTAAGGCTGTGTATCTGTTATTTCCTTGTCTGTGGACTAGGGCGGGCACAACCTACAATCCCCTGCCATTAATTCATCACTGTGAACAAGTAAACCCACATTTCAGCAATGATACATTTTTTAGGCCATGGCAGGAATAAAACCTGGGACCCTTAACTCAGTAGACAGACATGCTATTGACCGAGTTAAAGTGTCGGATTATATTATTATTGTTATTATGCACATCTTGTCAGAGGTATTTTTACTATTGCTGTTGTATATTTTAAGTATGGAAAGCAATTTTATTTCAGAAGTAAAGTTAATTACTAAATAAATGATTGCCCATAACATGCCAATTATAGAGATAAATACATTTAGTGTATATTGTTGTTAATCAAGAGAACACAAACATTTTAAAACAATGTGTTTGAAACAGTCTCAAGTGATAAGCACATACTTAAAATGGTTATTTGCTTGCCTACAATTGTAGGGATATAGTGATTCCATTAATCAATTTAATTATTTGGTTCTTTTATTTTGACTAAATCATTATTTGGATAAAATATACAATTATAGTTGACTTATGATTGTCTCTAAATTTTGAAATTTCTAATTTATATAGTTTTTTTCATACTAAATTATTTTAGGAATATAGGTACTCAAATTTGTAAGCTTAATTTAGTTGTATTATTGATTACAGGCAAAGTACATGTCCAATTCTATGGGGACAAGGGGTCCCATTGTTTTTTGGAACAAACTCGGGTTCGCCACTTTGATAAGAATGACCAATTGGTAAATATTCATCTTATATTATGACATAACATGCTTGATTGTAGTATAAAACTAATTATTCTTACATCTGAGATGATAATTTATAAATAATATAATTTAAGACAGTTGAGATATTTAAAAGTATCATGCACATTCTGCTTGCTTGTAGAAACACACATGTCCAACCCAATATTGGGTCATGCAAAAGCAGTTAGTAGCATATTTGCATGGGAGTAAGGGACAACAATATTAACATTTTAAATATAGTCAATCATAAATGCCGGTTACAGAGTTTTCCAGCAGAAAATATTTTAATCACAACAGCATCAAGTAACCTATTATCAATGTTAATAGTGAAATAATAACAATAGGATCAATCATAGTATAAAATCCATTTAAACCATACCATCATTATCATAAACATTTCCCAGCCACTAGCCAGGTCTGTTTGGAATGAAAACCTCTCCAACTTCTCCTTTATTCCCACCACCTATCCTTCTCCACATTGGCCCAGTTCTATCCTCTCCTCCCTTTCCTCATTACTATAAATACATATATTTCCCAAGCTTAAAAACACATTTTATCACAATTTTAAAACAAGAAGGGCCATACCCACAAATGTATTGGGATGGATGTACATTTAAGGAAGGAGGAAGTTTTTTTTTACTGTATGATTTTACAAACATTGTGATAGTGATATTCTTGTTACTGTGTGACAGCATTCTTTGTTCTAATATGTTAGTGTTGCTCAAGGTGGGCATTTGCGGCCTCCAAAATCCTGTACCTAACTACTGTAAACCTGGCCAAATTCACAGCACCATACAAACTGCTAGACAACAAACTGCTCGACAAGCTTTTAAAAAAAACAATTTGGAAGCCTGGGTGGGTCAAGTGGTCGACACAACTTGGACCAACTGCTAGATAAGCTCATGTATAGGAGTACAAAGTGATAGACAACCAAGTGATCGACACGAGCGAACAAATCTGTAAAAAAGACCAACTGCTAGACACCCAGAATCAACATGGACCAAGTGATCAACACAAGCTGGACCATGTGATAGACAAGCTCCCATTCAAGAGGACAGAGTGATATACAGGCTAGCGGCCAACACGAGAGGACCAATTGCTTGACAAACATCGAGATGAATCCAGTTAAGAGTGGCTCAAGTGACAGACAAGTTATTTCAAAACTAACAAAGCTATACACTTGGTAGTAGTGATTGAAATGACAGTTCTGGACCACGTTCTCCCGAAAGGTTAACATTGATCCACCACATTGAATGGGTGGATCACTTTCTACTCTAACCAAACCCAACCTAACAGGCTTTTAACTACACAATAGTAGCTTATGTCTCTGTATTTGTCGTTCTGCCCCTTCTCTCTTGAGTCTAAATTCAAGCCTCCATCCCTTACTCTCTTCCTAGCCTTTATCCCCTTCTCTTACAATGCCTGCCAATCGCTCCTTTCCCCCTCCCCAGTCCCCTACCTCTAGGCTTGATCTGCACAACTTCCAGTCCCCATCCTGTAGTCTTACCTCCTTTCAGCCATACGGCTTCCTGTATCCATCCTGAGCAAGAGGTAGTCTGGCTTGATCACAACCGTGTTGATCCCATCCATACTCTTACCACCCACCTCGCCTACCAGCTGGTCCTTAAACCTTGACAGCTTAGATCTTGTACCTTAAACGATGTATCCACTCATTTACCACCCCCTCCTTGATATCTGATGGCTTGTATCTTGTACCTTGAACAATATGTTCTTCATACTTAACACCTATCCCTCAAAATATTCGGAAATGGTACTAAATAATTATGCATCATTCTCCACCCGACAGCTTAAATGTCGAGACCATTCATCGAGGTTCGATCCCAGTCGATTGTCTGAAGGTGGATTTTCATAAATGGTTTTCCACACACGAAAAATCAGGTGCAGTTCCTCTAAATTCAACCTTACTCATCCCTAAACACATTAGCATAGCTAGTATATAGGCATATAACTCGAACGGGTAGTAACTCTCTAGTAGTTATAACACGGTGCTAAAAATAAAAAAAAGTAGCACTAAATATACAGGCTGGATATTAAAATTATCTTTTTGAAAAACAATAAAAATCCTTTTTACAGTCGCTAATTGCCGGTTACTAATTTAACTTACTATTTCAAAAGTGTTGTCAAATTTCATGTTTTAATAAAGACCTAAGGAAATTTTATTCAATGGTTTTAAACTCTTTCTTCATGAAAAAGCGGGTATATTTTCTCTAACTTATACCATCCTCACCTCTAATCTATTAATATAAAAATTAGAGTTGGGTCGAATCCACTATTTCTCGAATCCGAATCCACATTTTATTTTCAAATCTCGAATATCGAATCCGAATCCTAGAAAATTGTTAGAAATTTTAATGATCTACAAATAGACCTACATAACACAATATAGGCCTCAACTGTAAATTAAGATTAATTTCAATCGTGCTTTCAATTTTAATTAACCCCAACCACCTTGCAAAATACTGGTTGAAATCCAGCCAAATTAAACAATTTAGACTCATATTATTGTTTAAAAATCAAATCAATCAAAATTTGAATGTCTTTCATCTAATTTTAAAAGTGTTGATAAAATGAGTCAAGTTTCTAAAAAAACATGTGAAATAAACAAACAGAATAGGCCTAGGTAACTTTTGATCAACTTGAATCATTATTGAAGGAATATAATTTATCTTAATAAGAAAGCAAAGATAATAATAGACTTTAAAAAAACACTAAAACAAACAGTATTTAAAGATATAAGGAACAAGCTATGTGTGATTGAAAAAGTGTTATTTTAAAAGAGTTAGTTCTACTAACTTATGTTCATACATTGCTGTGTTTATACTCTATAATCCTATTTAAATAATTCAAATATGAAAAATATTGGTAGAAGATACATCTACACAATTGAATAAAAGGGCTTGAACAAGAGGCTGAAACTACTTTGTTGTTTTTTAGAATTGAATAGTTCTTGTTTAAGAAAACTAACATCTTTACTCGATCTGGATCTAAACAATTACGTTTTTTTTATCACAAATAAGACCCGCAGTGCTAAAAAGTCTCTCTGAAAAAACTGTTGCTGGAGGGATGGTAAGGTATTTCTTGGCAAGTTGACAAAGTCTTGGATACCGAGCAGAGTTAACCTTCCAAAATTGAAAAACATTTGTATCAGGAGATACCACACTCTCTCGCAAGTAGCCCTCAACTTCATCTTCTGGTGTTAAACCAACATTTGTTTTTCTGGGTGGAGTAGCTTGAATGATATTAGAATATAGTGACCACATCCCGTGAGCTGGTTTGCTTTCAGCAGAGATGACCTAAACAAAAATAAGTGGGACAAATATTATTCATTCATTTATTTAGATTATAATTAGGGCTACCTTGTTATAAAAATTGAGAATTGTAAAAAGAAATGTAGGCCCTATCATTTGGAAAATTTATTTTATTTACTTACATTAGGTTCAGTGGCTAGCTTTGATACATCGACAAGTTCTTGTAGCTCTGTCACTAATCGTACTTTTGCATCCTTAACACTTTCTTCTAAAGAAAAGACAGTTGCCTTAAGGCGAGGGTCAAGCATGGTTGCCAATGAATAAATCTGATGTTTCTCAACTTCTTGGTATCCATACCGAAGCTTGAGAGAAGCCACCAAATCGTTTTTCATGCCACGAACAAGAGCTTCAGAGCTTGGCTTCTGCAATTCTAGTAGGGTGCTATTGACGATTGGAATTATTTCTGATGCACTCACACTAGATGTGCTTACAGCAAAAGTTGCTTTGTCGAATATTTGTAGAATGTTAACGTTCTTATCAAGTCCCACTGAGAGGCACTCAGCTCTGTGAGTAAATTTAGTCTGGTTGCTGCAAGCGAAATAGCTGGCCTTTGTTCAAGAAGCCTATGTAACATGTGGAGAGTGGAGTTCCACCTTGTAGGTTCATCTTGAATGAGTTTGTGTTTACTGATGCCAACAGTTTCTTGTGCAGCTTTCAATATTTTGGTGGCTTGAGATGAATGTTTAAAGTGTCCAACAATTCGGCGGCATGACGAGATTACATTTGTTACTGCTTTGGCATTGAGCAAACCATCTTTAACAACAAGTTGGAATGTATGCGCTAGGCACGGTATATGTTGAAATGAGGATGAGTTCAAAGCACATACAATATTTCTTCCATTATCCCTCACAATACAGACCACTTTATCTGTAAGACCCCACTCAGACAGTACTTTTTCAATAAAATTGGCTATATTTGATCCAGTGTGAGATATTTCGGGGAATGGGACCACTTCCAAACATATATGTCTGGCTATAAAATCTTTGTCTGCAAAATGAACTGTTAAGCTCATATAATCATCATTTGCTGATGATTTCCACAAATCGGTTGTTAAAGAAACATACTCTGCTTGTTCCATCAATTTTTTCACTGCAGAATATGTCTCATCATACATATTAGGTATTATTTTATTAGAAATCAACTTTCTTGACACCATTGTGTAACGAGGTTCCAAATAAGCAATTAGATTTTTAAAGCCTTTGTTTTCTACAACCATTAGTGGTTGATTATCATATATTATCATTTCAACAATTAATTTATTAAGTGTTTCACTTCGCTTATCTCCAGGCAGAAACTTTTGTTTTGTGTCCAGGTATTTTTTCAATTTTGGTTGGTAAGCACTAGTTTTCTGTGGACCTCTTAAAGTCTTGACACATAATAATTGACTTGTTTGGGGAGAGTGTTTATCTAGATTTATAAAATCTCCAATTGAGGATGACCCAGAACAACTTTGAGTTGATAAATCAATTTCATTAATTTGTGTGTTGACACGTTTTTTACTTGTACATTGATATAAATCATCATCTTTAATTTTCATATTAAATGCCTCTGTGGAATGCCTTTTTAAATGTTTTTTCATAGCACTTGTTGTAAGAGATCGACCTCCACGAGAAATATTTGCCCCACAAAAATTACACGTTGCAAAACCTTCACCAGAGACACAAATTTTAAAATGGTCCCAAACTTTACTTGACATAATTTTCTTTATTATATTGTTCATAAAACCCAAACATTGAAAGCACTTTAACAAAAAATAAAAGACTGGACAGAATCACAAAAATAAAATAATAATCCTAACGATTGAGGTTTTAAAACCACCAAAAGTGATTCCCTGATAATTTTGATAAACAATGCCTAAGTATGTTTTATTATTTTCTTTTTTCTAGCTTTGCGTAGAAAATTATATATTCGATTCTTGCGATATATCGATTTCTGAGAAAACATTCTATTAAAAACACGAACATATTTTCGACTCTCGCATTCAATCCCATTTATTAGGCAGAACTACGTTTAAATAATTTTACAATTACTTCATAACATATTTAAAAAAAATAATAAACTATTAGTTAAATCACTTTAAAAACAAATGAACTAGCAAGTCGTTATTTGATTCTTAAAACTCGATAGCGCTTATTAAGTGATCAGATTACATGAATCGATTTTAAACAAACAATCGATATACGATACGTAGGCATAAATAAACAGTTTTATCAGTGTCAAACTGTTGACGATATTTATTTTCATGAAACCCAACAAAATATCTAACTTAAGGATCGTATGAAATAAATTGGGGTTATTTGCATCATTGTAGATAATTAAAACCAGTCGGGTGTAAGAATTGAGAGTTGTGTTTATTTAATCATCATTCTGGCGAGTAAACATATACATCATGGCGGCTGACTTTGTATTGTGTGTAATGTGTTCTTATTTCTGTTTAAAAAAAAGCCGTAATTTGTTTTATTTATTTTGAGTTTATTGGTAATTCTAGTTTTGATTTTCAATTTTCAAGAGTTTTAAATGTGTTCATTAAAATATTTACAAGATTGTTCGTGAGGGGAAAGTTTCAGAAGTGAGCATGCGCTGTAACGGTTAGGTCCAGTCCAAGTTTCCCATAGAGGTGGGGGGTGAGGTATTAATTATCCACGTTAAATTTTCTACACCTAACAATTTTTTTTTAATAAGGACTTTATTCATGCTTATCTCTTTTTTCTGACAAAATAATTATTATTTATTACGGATTAAGTTGTGCTTTTCAAGTAGGCCTAACTAAATAATTTTTGAATTCATAATATGCTTTGTTTATGAGGTAGAGATTCGACCATCGAATCCAGCAAAACACCGAATCCTCAAATATCGAATACTTGTCAGGATTCGGTGGATTCGAGGATTCGAAGATTTGAGCGGCCCATCTCTAATAAAAATAAGTTAGTTCATACGTGTGGATCAGCGCTCACTGTTCTTTAATGTTGCAACCAGCATTGCAGAATTAATTGTGACTGTTCAATTCATGATATTCTTTTATAAGGTCATCATTGGTTCAAGCTATTTTCACCTACATTTTTACTTTAGCAAACCCTACAAAAATATGTCATGAAGTGTGAGGTTAAGCTGACGGGCTGGTGGAAAATATTATTTGAGTGTAAACAAGGACAATCTGTATTGAATTAACTATTATTATTATTATTATTATTAGCACCGCGTCTTACTACCCGTTCAGGTTATACACACTTATGCTAATGTGTAATGGTAGGGTGATTGTGAGATGAAATGGATGACCTACAATTTAAATTGGAATCCGAACCACGGTGGAGGCCTGGCATTCCTCACATTCACAAGTTGTTATTAATACAAGTCTTGTCAGAGGGGAAGGAAGGGTTTGGTAATCAGATAAATCTTTCCCGGGACCAAGGATTGAACCCCGGACCCCAGCATAAAAGTCCGACACCTTTGACTTAACTGTTCTGTCACATAGCCCAATCTTAACTGGAAGATATCAAAGTTTGTTGAGCAGTTGGTCCTCTCGTGTCGACCGCTTGGTTTTCTATCACTTTGTACTCCTATACATGAGCTTGTCTAGCAGTTGGTCCAAGTGTAATCGGCCACTTGACCCACCCAGCCTTTCAAATAATTGTTTTTATTTTGTCTACTGGCTGGCTGTTTATCACATGGTCTAGCTCGTGTCGATCACTTGGTCCACGCCGTTTCTTCGTGTCTAGCAGTTGGCTGTTTACCACTTTGTCCTCTCGTGTCGGCCACTTTGTTGTCTATCACTATGCATGCTCCCCAAATTCACCACTGGGAAAGCGGAAACCCACGTTTCCCTAATGATACATTAGTTGGCTATGCCAGGAACCAGACATGCTACCAACTGAGTTAAGGTGTCAGATAGGGTTCCTAGCCTGCAGTGACTCATGGTGAAATCCCCAACAGGATATATTTATACACATTGTTTACATTTAATGCCTCTTGAAGCAATTCAAAGTTATTTTAAACACAATTGATATGGTGGGTGTTAGGAATTTTATAGCTCTAGTAAGTTACTAGTGCAGGCATTGAGAAGGGGGGAGATTACTAATTAAACTTTTGGGCAGGAAAGGGATGCGGGATTCAATTCCAAAACACCTCTTATTGGTAAGCCCTTAACAACAAGACTATGCTTGTTTAGAACAATCACTTTGCATTTAGGATTAGAAAATAAATATGTTAATTTCCAACAACTTCTTAAGGATTTTTTTTAGCATAGTGTCTTACTACCCATTTGGGATATACACATATTATTCACCAATTACTCTAATGTATTAGAGATGAGGAAGGTTGAACTTAAAGGAAGTGTACCCCCATTTTCATGGTGGGAGAGTGGAAAACCGTTTAGGAAAAACCACCCTCAACACACCCAAATGGACTCAAAAACCTATCTCTCCATCATCGGAAGTCTAGTCTCTTTCAAGAATGACACCTTTAGACCATGTAGCCACTGAAGTGGGTCAACTTCTTAAGTAAAATTGTAAACATTTACATAAGATAGCGATGGCACATTTCTGAGTGAATGAGTTAATTCTTAATCCAACACTACAATCAATAGTAAAAATAAGATAATCAAATACTTGGTCACCAATATTCATCTATTCATATAATATTTTTCTTAAAATATTATTTAAAAAACGTGCAAGTTCTTAAACTCTTATTGCAATGCAAGTATACGGCATTCATGAGAGCTCTTTACCTGGATGACAGCTCAAAAAGTTACTAGAAAATAGTCCCTAAAATATCCCTACGCCAACAGCTGATATCTGTCATTGTCACTTGGAACAGCTGTAATGAAAACATATGGTAATATAGAGTATGAATGTCATAGTTTACCACAGTAATTTATATTATGCCTCAAATAAATTTTGAAATGGAAATTTTTAGTCACTAAGCTGAAAGAAAACACTAGAAACTGATTATAGTATATTAATATATATATATATATATATATATATATATATATATATATATATAAATATATATATATATATATATATATATATATATATATATATATATATAAATATATATATATATTAATATATATGTTATAATCTGAAAGAAAAACATTTTAAACTGATTTGTATAATCTGAAAGAAAAACACTTTTAACTTATTAGTATAGCTGAAAGACAAACACTTTAAACTGATTTGTATAATCTGAAAGAAAAATACTTTAAACTGGTTTGTATAGTCTGAAAGAAAAACACTTTTTAACTTGTTAGTATTCCAGGATCCCTTTGACAGAGATTCTCTTTCAGGTAACTGTTGCCAAATCTCCTCGCCTACAATTATATTTTAAGGGGGTGTGCTGATATAAGGAGCTACTGGCAACCTCGACTAACTGCCGATCGGCTGTTGCCCGACTCAGAATATCCACCTTGACAGAAACGCCAAGCTAGGTCATCTGAGAAAGGGCTGATTTTCTGTTTGAGTACCGAGTCACTTTTGTAACTCTTAAACTCGTGAATGGAATTTAATACCTGAAAAAAAGAATTACAGGTGTATTAGTAAATAGCAATATGAGGTTTTGGAATGTTATTTATTATGTAATATGTAGCTTGTAAAACATGTTTAATTAAACTTATTTTAAAGGTGCTTTAACACTGTAGGTTATCAGCACCTTGTACCTTAATCTGACAATAGAGGTATTGCCAGCACTTCTTCTTCTTCTTCTTCTTCATCACTGTCACTTTCATTGTCGTCTAGTTGTATTATAAAAGGTTGGGTTTCACTTGCATCCATCTTCATTTCTCTTGCCCAGTCATCATTGATAATCTTCTCAGTGTGGTCGACATTTTTACTCCAACTGAAATGGAACATATTTTTAACAATATATCTGTATTATAATTACATACAAATGATAGTGAAGATACAACCAATTCTTTGTGGTTTTTATTGTTATAATTTCATTAGTTTGCAAATATAGCTCTAGTACCTTTCAGGCGTGACTCTAGCAAGGGCTTCTTGCCAAAGGGCTCGGACAGCTGCATCATCAAACTTGTTGTTTCTTCCGGTATGTTTCTTGTAGTACCCCTTGCAGTTTGCCCACACCAGCTCTATTGGATTATATTGGCAATGGTACGGAGGCAACCGCAAAACCTGGTGTCCGCACTCACGTACCATTTCATCGATCTTGAACCTGCAGCAACCAAAAACATATACAAATTACTAACATTATTTAAATTATTATTATAATTAATGTACAATAGTAGGGTGATTGTGAGATGAAATGAAGGACCTACAGTTTAACGTGGAATCCGAACCACGGTAGAGGCCTGGCAATCCACACATTCACAAGCTGTGTGATTATTTAAAAACTGATAATATTTTATTAAGTAAATCTCATGGTTAAAGATATATACAAAATACAATGCAATCATTAAAAAATATGCGCTCAAAAAAAAAGTTATTCTAAAATTAAATTAAATATTTAATAAACCAAACTAAATTATATATAAAAATTATATATTGTATTCTAGCCTAGTATTTTCAGTTTTCTTAAACATTTTCATTAAATTGATATTTTCAATAGGCTAAACTGATGTTAAAATTATTTTCCTATCAACTGAAGATTTATATGATTAAAAACTATTTTTAAGGGGAGTGGGGTGGTATGAAAGTAGCTTAACTTTACTGCTTATGATATGTAGTTTATTTATGACACTAAAAGAATGTTCTTGATTTTTCTCATAATTTGTAAAACATGATTAGTTTTTTTTATTCGTCATTTGGTGAATTGTCATGTTTTGCGAGAATCACCCTTGTATGAAAACATATTTACTAGCATCTTATTAATGATTTTGTTCAAGGGTGGTAACATGAACATTAACTCTAATTGAAACACCTGATTATTGCTATCAATATATATAGTGAAAGCAGCCTAAGACTTTTATAAAATACTTAGGACTACCTTTTTTCTGGTTTGTGGGCTAAAGCTTTGCTCATCAGCTCCATTTTCATCGCTGAGGGGTCGAACTTGATGTCGTGCTTCGTCAGCCATGCAGCGTATTCTTCTTTCCTCCAACTCTTTGTGGGTAGTTTCTCCACCTGTGACAGTATAGTTAAGGCAATAATAAATAAGTGATGTCTTTAATAAATGAATTTGTGGTTGGAGAGGGGGGGGGTATTAAAACTGCATCTTTAATTGAAGATAAGTGACAACATGTAAAAATATATGTATAAATATTTAATACTGTGTATTAAAAATAATCCTTGATAGCTCAGTGGTTAGAGCTTTGGCGTAGTAAGGCAAAGGTCCTGGGTTTGATTCCCGTGTCCAAGTGTCATTTTTCAATTTTCAGAATAAGTTTATAGTGTTAGGACACACCTGAACGGAATGATATGGAGCATTATCCATCACAATGACTGAAGGTTCTTCAAGGGAGGGAAGCAGTTGGTCTCTCATCCACGTCTCGAAGTTGTCGCCGTTCATCTCCCCATGGTAGTCTCCAGTTGACCTCCCCGATGAAAACAAAAGGCTCGCTCCTTCCACGAAACCCTCCCTGCCGCCAGCATGTAGAACGATGAATCTCTTCCCATCACCCGGTGAACGTCTCTTGCAGGTCTTCTTAGTACCATCTTGCCAACTCTTCGGGACTATGTCTATAATTTATGTAGATATGAAACAATCCATATTTGACAATGTATTTATATCAAACATAAAATGAAGGTGAATTTTATGTAAA
The DNA here is from genome assembly GCA_039000515.1 of Timema cristinae. Lineage (NCBI taxonomy): Eukaryota > Metazoa > Arthropoda > Insecta > Phasmatodea > Timematidae > Timema > Timema cristinae. The sequence goes on along the minus strand of JBCFYV010002855.1, from coordinate 106,212 downwards.
TATTGTATATTTTTTAAAGTAAAGTTTACAAATGGCTTGCTAAATAACAATATATGTGTTTATTTCTATGCTGGTAATGGTGTTATTCATCATTAAAATTAAATTTCCTTCCAGTAAAATGATAAACAATCTTACAAATTTACAATCAAACTCAATAAAAGTTTAATGATGGCCAAATGGTGGCATTTAGCAAAAAGAGAACCTTTGTCAGGTTGGAAACATTGTTTGATGAAAGATGTTATTTAAACTTACTCATTTATTAGTTTTTTGTGAAAGCAACAATCTTTTAAACATGTCTGTGCTTATATTTGATTTCACTAATGCTATACTATCAATATATTTATTAAAAAAACACTCACCCTTGGAAAAAATCCATGTTTCATCAAGGAATACGAAATTATTGTTTTCTGCCGCAAGCTTCCTGTATTCCCTCAAAAATGCTATTCTCTTGGCTGCTACGTTGACATCTTCCATCAGCACTCTTCTTCCGCTCGTCTTCTGCCAAGAGAATCCAATTTCATGTAGAAGCTTGTAGAGTGTTGTTCTTCCTCCTTCGAATATACTTGCAGTGCCTGGTCCTGGATTCGCACGAAGAACGTCCAAAAGGGTATCCAATGTCACATGTTCATCTGCAAACAAGCACCAATAAGTTACAAGCATAATTTTATGGATTTGCACTTGGGTAAAAACATAGAATACATAATTTATTTTTATAAGTGTATGATCAAACAACATCGACCCTTCCTTCAATGGGGAGCAAGTTATTGTGAGCAAAAAACACAGACCACTTACTTTTTTTATATACCCTGAGCCAAAAATTTGATATATTTCAGGTGACTTTATTACAACCAAATTATTATTATTATTATTATTATTATTATTATATTAGCACCGCGTCTTACTACCCGTTCGGGTTGAACGCACTTACGCTAATATGTAATGGTAGAGTGATTGTGAGATGAAATGAAGGACCTACAGTTTAACGTGGAATCCGAACCACGGTGGCGGCCTGGCATTCCCCACATTCTACAACCAAATTACAGGTTGTATTTATCACAACAAGAACAATAGTGAGGTTTTTATTGTTGTTGATTTGGCACTGTTTAAAGTGTTTAGGTCTTTAGGCCTATAAAACGTGTAATGTTATTTTTTTAATACATTAATTAAGGGTAGCAAATTTCATTTTGTGATGTATTGTCGAGTCTTCTTATATGATTTAAAAATTAATTGGCTGTACTATGATTATAATAGTGTTTATGTATAGGCTTAGAATGATTTGTTTGGTGCTGTGCACTTTTTGTGTGATCATGTTAAAAAAAATATAACCTATAGATAAATTAAACATACTTCTATCATACATCCCGTATATTGCTCTACGAATCACACCTCGGTCGAAGTCGTCGATTGCTTCAACCGAAACTCTTGGAATAGGTTTCAGCTTTCTCTTCTTTTGGGGAGTCGCCACTTCCTCTGGATTCTTCTTCCAATATCTATAACAAAATTATGTACAGTGGACTGTGTTACGGTAGTTATAGAGATACTTCTAGATAAACTAACATAACATGTGGAAGTAAATTAATTTCAAAGCTACCAAATTTACATTATTGGGGTTTCACGATGTCAACAATAATACATATTTTTTAAATAAGTTTCACCTAAAAATTTAAATAAAAATTATATGCCCCAACACTCAAAATAAACCATTTAAAAACCAGTTTTCAAGAATATATTCAAACCTAACCTAATCAAACAATTCCAAACAAGCTATGCTACACTTTTATTATTATCTGGGTTTTAATATAGGCCTACAGCCATGAAAATTCACTTCAAACACATGTTCCATGAAAAGATCATTTCATATTAAAACATATACCTGTGGCTGTGTCTGAATAGTACTGTACACGACTTGATAAAAATACACCTAACATGCCCTTGAGATCGAAGAATGCAAGACTATTTGCAGGCAGTGCTGCTTCCTACCAATGAGCTTGGAAACTATTTTAAACGCCATCTATGACCAAGTTATCACAGATCCCATTACCCTATGAACTCTAGCCAGTCGGAAACCACATAAAGGACGCGTGACTTGCTATCGCCCTTGGACTCAAGGATGTGTGAGGGGTGCATCTGCACACTTTGTGACTATTTGGTTGGATCGACACTTGATCACATGATTGCCAATGCGATTATTATGTGAATGTCAAGGGTCGACGACGCATGAAGTATAAGATTTGGATACAGACCTAGTTTATTTAGGTTATGTTATGAAATTAATGAAAAAGATCACTGCCTATTATCAAGTTTGCCAATAATTCAGTCCAAAAATTTTTTGAGTCAGGATTAAAATTAACAGAGCACTATACCTATTGAAGAAAATAGGTAGTAATAGTAAATCCATGGAATGTGGAACCCTCAATATGATTAAATAAACCAATTGGAATGCTAGTAAAAATATATATTATTAATTCTAATATTTAATATTAGTTTTCTACTCACTTCAATACAGTAGGTTTTGAGAGTCCTAGAAGATCAGCAATTAACTGCCCTATATCCCCCCCTTCAATTTGGCCTCGTTCAATCATCGATTTTAGTCCTCTTCCACAGTTGATAATGTCCAGTTGCCTTTGGTGATCTGTAACCTCTCTTCGATTTTTTTCCTGGGAACTCATCATTAAAAAAACACACACACAAATATGCACTAATTGAAAATCCCCTTAAAAATTACGCGAGATTAAAGTTAGTAGTTAAAGTTAATAGATTAAATTTATATAAAAGTTAGAGTACAGTTAGATAAAAGTTAGATTATAGTTAGATTAAAGTTAGATTAAAGTTATTTTAAATTTATATTAAATTAGATTAAAATTAGATTAAAGTTATCCAAATTAATATGTAGGCCTATTTGAACTAAAGAGAAAATATCTGTTAACACAAAGTTATTCTTAAAATAATTAGTAAAATGACCTAGGATTAAGTTTAAAGTACAGTTAGATAAAAGTTAGAGTACAGTTAGATTTAAATTAGATTAAATTAGATTAAAGTTATTTTAAATTTATATTAAATTAGATTAAAATTAGATTAAAGTTATCCAAATTAATATGTAGGCCTAATTGAACTAAAGAGAAAATATCTTTTTACACAAAGTGATTCTTAAAATAATTAGTAAAATGACCTAGGATTAAGTTTTTCTAACGTTAATAGAGAAGCCCACCAATTAAAATAAAAAATAATTAAAATTAACGTTAAAAATTATTGTAAGTTTTAGTAAGGTAGGATCTAACAAAGAGACTGAATTTAAAGTTAAAAATCTAATAAACGTGCACAGTAAATAAATTCTATTAAATATATATTTAAATTAAACAAAGTCTTAATATTTATTTGAGTTCGGCCACAGAGCTTATTAATCCTTTTATCGCAGTTAAAATAATATTTCTTAAGAGCACTTTAACAAAAGGTTCAACAAATAACGCTTCAAAATGGCGACCCAAACATGTGGGTTGCTTGCGTGGAATGCTTGCGTCATCAATTTGTTTAAAATGGTGCACTCACACATTGGATGATTATATTTTATTAAGTTAAATGTTTCTAAACAATATAAAATAGTTATAGAATTTTTAATTATATATAAAATAAATTACCAGTATTTTATCTTTGCCAAGTAAATACGATGCCTATTTTAAAAGGTACTAATGCATGCACTATATTACACAACATAGATAACATTCCAAAACAAAGAATAAGTACTTTTAATATATGTTTAAAATATTCATTCGGATTTGGTGAAACAAAATTATTAAATTTAATCAAATAATGTAAGAAATCTTAAGTTTAGATTATTTTACATTTAAAATATAACATGTAATTAAAAAACTTTACATTTATAATAAAAAAGTGATATTTTACCAGTGTTGGCAACCCAAAACCCTCATCATATGATTTTTGAACTGTCATCTAGGAAAACTAAGCTCGTGAATGGATAATAGACTTATTCCTGTTGGTTATTTGAAATTTAGGGGTTCTTGCTATTCCTTAAAGTTTTCATTCTTAAATGTAATGACAGAATTATCCCTAATTCTGAAATACACGAAAATGACATCACAGATCTATCACAATCATATTTTGGTTTTGTTTACACAAAATAAATAATGCTGACACAATTTATATTTGTTTAATCTGCACCGGAGGTTTGCTTTCTTCTAACCCCAGGTACGTAAACAGGGAAAAGATACAAAAATAGAAAACAAGCGAAAGGAAAGATAATAATGGAGATAAACAAATAGGCTTTAATGAGATCAGTTATATCAACACATACTTTAAAAATAATACAGGCACTATCCAGTAAGTGAAGTTTTAGGCTAAATATAAATGCCTAAAATTGATAACTCCTAAGTGAGTTAACTAGTGTTCCCACTCAATTGTTCTCAATGTGGGAAGTACCAACATTAGTACAACACAGGCAAATCCCTGGTTATGCTTGCTATGGGTAGCCTCCCCATTAGAAACAAAAATGCTGCATTAGTCAATAAACAATTACACTTACAATAATACCCTACACTATAAGTTAACCATTTAACTTGGTTAAATAAACTATCAGTTTTATTATAGGGGAATAAGACTACCCATGCTAGTGAGGCTAGCATAATTCATTTCAATTCAATTAAAATAGTTGCAAGCTACACAGTGTTTATTACGGCTATACATATTCTAGCTAAACTAAAGACGAAAGTTCCAATACAGGGTTCTAGGCCAAGCACATAATGACCCGACAAATAACCAATTGGTCTGAGCCAGACTCGAGGTGATCAAACTCGAAATGGTCGACTATCAAACCCAGAAGGGGGAGACATGTCCTCACAAAGTGGCTATATCAAAATTAGTAACAAACGCGAGCCATGTCTGGCAGGTAAAGTGATCCACAAGTTGAACAACAATAATTAAATAGCTCTACAAACGCGAGCCATGCCTGATGGGCAATGAGATCCACAAGTTGAACAAAAATAATTAAATAGCTCTAAAAACGCGAGCCATGCATGAAGGGCAAAGAGATCCACAAGTTGAACAATAATCATTAAATTGCTCTGCCAACGCGAGCCATGCCTGAAGGGCAAAGAGATCCACAAGTTGAACAACAATCATTAAACTGCTCTGCCAACGCGAGCCATACCTGACGGACAAAGAGATCCACAAGTTGAACAACAATCATTAAATTGCTCTGCCAACGCGAGCCATGCCTGACAGGCTGAAAGCCAACAAGTTTAACGATAATAAGGCAAACAACAATCATGGCGATAAGCGCCTCAAGTTACTCAAGGAGAGCCGACCAACGCGTAATAAGGCACACTGATAGGCCTGGAACAACCTAAACAGCCCCTTTCGTCTGAAGGCACTGCTGACTACGACATGGTTGTGCAGGCCACGGAGTGGGACACACTACTACCTAAACTGTAGGTCTGAAGGACCCAGCATATATCAGTGACGTAGGATGTCACCAATGGCCAGCACTGCAAGCCAGAAAGCTTAAGACTAAACTACATTTACACGAAAAAAGAATTATTAATGCTCTCTTGAAAAAGTAACCTATTCCTAAAACCTAGCCACTTCCATCACAGCCATCTACTCCCTATCAATACTTGAATACAACGCTGTGGCAGCCTTCTTTCGCCGATCAGGCCAGTCCCTTGGCACCATCGTTCCTTCCTCCCTGGAGTCGTGAATTTGTCTTGATCGAAGATACGTGTGATGTGTTGTATACTGGGATAACAATGAAGTAATGATCTCGCCCTGCAAGCCACGATTGTTACCACCCACTCTACTACCTCTTAGCTACAGCCACACTAGACTAAAAGGAAAGTTGGTGTAAGCTACAAAAAGTTATAAAGAAGAAAGACATCAGCAACAATTTGGTAACAATATGAATGTTTTATTTAATATAATAACAATTTAAACAATTTCCATGGCCTCAAAAATCCATCAGGGGTTGTGTTGAAAATCATATTAAACAAATGCGAAGTACTATCATGCGAATGTTTCCAAACATGAAACATGTTCTTAAATCAACTAGGTCAGTCTGGAAGAGACAGCCATTCGATCCAAAAACACAATGTCAGTTCCAAAACAGTGAATATAGACAAGACAACCTAAAGTGTTGACTATCCGAGCAAATTACTTGACACATGTCTAGTCATATATTGACTACAAAAAGAAAAGAGCCTAATGGGCATTTTGAAATTGGTACGAAAGTTGTCTCCTATGCTCTATTGAATACAGACGAAAAAAGAAAAAAAGGGAAGTTAAATTTAATATTGTACGGATATTTCGGGGAACACAAGAGTTTGGCTTACTGACCATAGGTCAAACTCCCGCAAGACTATTATATTTGACACAATTACAGACGTTAACATGATCCTTTCTTGTTAATAAAAATTATATAACATACAAAAGAAGTCTAGATAAACCACAATTAAATTTAATTAAATAATTTGGAAAATATTCAAAGTCAAAATCAATCCATCAGCAAAATTTTACGTTACTTTACCAAACAATTCATAATAAAAAACATTGTCAAAAGATGAGTTTACATTAACAGCTAAATTCAGACAATTCATATAAAATACTTCTAGCAAAATTAGTAAAAATATGGCAATCTGGTATATTCAGTGACCTCACTGACACTAGCGCCTAATTGGCGGCAAAAAAAATTAGGTGTCTCATTACAAAATTTAGTATTACAACAATATTAATTTTAGCAAATAGTTTACGTTGCCTATTCAGGTTTATTCCAATAAATGTTACTTTAATTTCAAAATTGAACAAGACATAGTTCAAGTCTATATTAAAATAATATCGATGAAATAAATATATAGAGAATACAAAAACATCCTGAAAATGTCCAAGTCCAGGATCAGACTTAATCCTGACGACGTCTATTACAATATTCTAGGACATGAATTCTCCTGAAGTCATCCAATTAAATAGTCAGCTCGACTTCATAATTACCAGGTTTAATAGTGTTTCTACAGGGTGTCTACCATTTGGGAAAATCAGGGAAAACGGGAATTAGCCGGGAATTTGAAGTGATCGGGTAAAAAAGGGGAATAAGTCAGGAATTTGGTAAATTACAACAACAATCCGGGAAAATGATGTTTTACTCAAAATATGAAATATAATAATCATTAAATTAGTAAAATTTCAAAAAAAGTGTTTATTTAAATTTAAAAAATAATAATTATTATTAAAAAAGATTAGTGGAAAAATGAGGTTGGAGGGGGGGAGTTAGAAGAATATGAAATACTTTTTATTTGGGAATTTCAGGAAATGATCAGGGGAAATTAGTGAAAAAGTCGGGAATTTCATTGGTCAAGTTGAGTAGACACCATGTTCTAGTCGCTTGGGGTTAAATGTAGGGAAGGGGGGGGGGGGGCGAGGGTAGAGGGTTAGCCATATATGTCGGTGACGTCCCATCGGCCAATTTGATTGATGAAAATCAGCACGTACACCATCGATCAAGCTTGGATTGGCTGGCCTCTATTCATCACGTCCGCCATTGTTGACAAAAGATCTTTTTGACTAGAGCACCAGTGACGTACATACATCACACACTGTCTTGGTGGTAGATTCCGTCTTGCCCGCAGGGTGGCATGTTAGTCGTAATTTCAGTACTGTTTTGAGCGTCTTTCCTGAGTCCCATCAGAATCACTTTCTGACTCATACGCTTGGCACATCAGATGAAGTTACACTAAGGCTCGTTCATCCCACTCTTCAATTTATGACGCGGCGAGTATAGTCCAGTCTTGAAGGTTGTTCTAGCCAGAAGTTACAAAGGGTAAGTATATGTGAGGTGGATACATTTCCATTCCCCATCTGGGGCCGCCCCCAGACCTAGACGGTTATCCCAGTGGCGGCCGGCCGTGACTAAGGTAGTAATGGTATGAAATGAGCGACTTGTGAAGGTCGGGTCTGAGGTTGGATCAAGGATGGGGTAGGTAGGGTGGGCTGTCGTCGATCTCGCTGTCCTGGCGTAGTCGATTGTCAACTTGGTTATTTACTAGTCTAGTTGGGATATTATCATATATGTCTTGCAGCTGTCTGCACTTAGTCATTTCATGTAGGTTTGTTGTTCTAGTGCGCCAGGGTGCTCCAGTGATGGTTCTGAGTATCTTGTTTTGTGTGATTTGTAGTTTATCCATGAGGTGTTTAGCTTCTTAGCTCCATACTGCGCAGTTGTACAATATTACCGGTTGTATCATTGATTTGTATAAGACGGTTTTGGTGTGAATGTTTAGTTCCCTTCCTTTGAATAGAGCGTACAATTGGACATATCTCCCAGTGGCTTTTTTGTTCGTGTCCTCTATGTGACTTCTCCAGGTTAGTTTCGAGTCTATTGTAGTGCCTAAATATTTTGTATCTTTTTTAACAGGTATTTCGGGGAATGCCAGGCCTCCACCGTGGTTCGGATTCCACGTTAAACTGTAGGTCCTTCATTTCATCTCACAATCACCCTACCATTACACATTAGCGTAAGTGCGTATAACTCGAAAGGGTAGTAAGACACGTAATAATAATAATAATAATAATAATAATAATAGTAACAGGTATTTGTGTGTCTAATAAAGAGAGTGACGCTGGGAGTGTTTTGTATTGTCGGCTAATAATCAGAGCTGCTGATTTCGTATGGTTAACTTTGATCCTCCAAGTCGTGAACCAAACTTGTAGTTCTACCAAGTACCTCGGCATTTTTAAACTGGCGTAATTTATGTTTTTATTATTATTATTAGCACCGCGTCTTACTACCCGTTCGGGTTATACGCACTTACGCTAATGTGTAATAGTAGGGTGATTGTGAGATGAAATGAAGGACCTACAGTTTAACGTGGAATCCGAACCATGGTGGAGGCCTGGCATTCCCCACGTTCACAAGATGTCTTGTCAGAGGTGAAGGAAGGGTTTGGTAATCAGATAAATCTGTGCCGGGACCGAGGATTGAACCCCGGCCGCCAGCACAGAAGTCTGACACCTTACCCCTAGACCGCCAGGTCACCCGATATATGCTTTTATTGATGGTGTAGGCCATGGTGTCGTCAGCAAAGAGTCGTACTTTTATGTGTGGATGGATATGGATATGTCTGAAGTATATATGCTATAAAGGTGTGGTGCTAGTGCAGATCCATATTGTGTACTGGTGAGTTTGCTCTGTCCATGACTACCTGAAACTTCCTTCGAGCAAGGTAACTGGTGATAATGTGGATGATCCATTGTGGGTAGTTGAATTTGATTAGCTTTTGAATTAGTCCTATGTGTCAGACTCTGTCGAATGCTTTTTCAACGTCAAGAAATATTGCTACGGTGTGTTTTTTTTCTTCAAATGCTTTTGTAGCGTCCTCAATTAAATTTAGTACGGGGTGGATGGTCGAGTGTTTTTTCCTGAAACCGAACTGCATTTTCGGGATGATCTAATTTTTTTCACTAAATTTGTCTATCCTTTTTAGTACTAGTTTTTCAAATAGTTTGCTCATAGTGGGGAGGAGACTAATCGGCCTTCTGTTCTGAGGGAACATTGGGTCCTTTCCTGGTTTAGGGAGCATTATTACTGTCGCCAGTTTCCATACGTCTGGGAAGTGACAAAGCGTAAGTAGAGCTTTGTATATTGACAGAAGCTTGAGTAGTGCCTCGGTGGTAATTTTTGTAGTGTTTCATTTGATAGTCTTTCATGGCCTGGCGATTTGTTTTTTGGGAGGTGTTTCACTGTGTAGTTCAATTCATCGAGTGTTATTGGGTCCACCCGTGACACTATTGGTCTAAATAGGTGTTCCCGTACTGATCTTTGTGCATCCCTGACGAAGTCTGCGTCTCTCGGGTTTTGATTGGGTGTAAATTGTTTCTCCAGAGTCACGGCTATGGCCTCCGCTTTCTCTGAGCTTGTGTAGGCCATACCATGCTCCCCGTGTATAGCCGGTACCGACCGTTTTTTGGCAGTTGATTTTAGCTGTTTTGTGACTTTCCAGACTTTCTGGGGTCCATGGCAGCGTCAGTGATTTATGTGTTCCAGTTGTTGTATTTGATAGTCTTAACTTTACACTTTACTTGTGCCGTGAGTCTATTGTAGGCTGCTCTGTGTTGCGGTGTTCTGTGTGTTTGCCAGTCTCTCCTTGCCTCTCTTTTCTGAGCGAGCAGAAAGTCAAGGTCTGGGTGTTGGCGTCGCAAGTCGTGTTTTTCCTGTTCTATTATGATGTTGGTTCTGTATGCTTCTTGTACAGTGCTTGTAAAGAGCTGGAGTGTAGTGTCTGCTTCTTCGGTGGTCGTGATATTTATGTTGTCGGGTAATGTCTCGTTTAGTGTCCTTCTGAACCATTCCCAATTACTTGTAGTTTTTAGTTTTTTAAAATTCTTTATCTGTTTTTCTGTGTTTGCTGTGATCTCGCACACTATTGGGTTGTAGTCTAAGTCCAGTTCTTTAAGAACAGAGAGATATTCCGGTGTCACCCCTATATTGTTCAAGACCACGTCTATTACGTCTGGCCTCTGTAGTGGGTTTGAGCGGTAAAATGTCGGTTTGCCAGGCCCGGCTACCGTGTATCCCTTAGTGTCTGCGTGATCGTTTAATATGCGTCCATTCCTAAAGGTCAGTCAGCTATTCCAGTTCAGATGTTTGCTATTCATGTCCCCTGCTAATAATATCTTGTCGAAGTTTGTAAGTTTGTCTAGGTCGCTCTGCAGAATTTTCTTAGTTGGTGGTTTATATATGGCCGCGAACAGGATACCTCTGCTCTTTGTATTTACTTTTACTGCTGTTGATTCTATGTTATGTAAGTTTTGAAAATGATGTTGATAGTGGGGAATATTGACTTTGATGAAAATTGCAGTTCCCCCACCGCTACTGCTGGGTCTATCTGTTCTGTAAAGCTGGTAGCCGAGAAAGTTAAGTTTCTTGTTTTGATTTAGATGTGATCGTTGATTAGTCCTATATATATTCCATATGTTTTAAAAAGTTCTTCTAATTCATGAGCCTGCGTCAGTATCCCGTTCACGTTCTATATAAAAACGCGTAGAAGGTCCGCGTCTTGTCTTGTCTAGTTATTCTGGTTTACAAAGTAGTCAGTCACTCCCTCTATCATAATGAACATTTTCTCTGTTGCGTCTGTTGCTTGTCTGAGTCTGTTGAGGTAAGGTTTGAAGTTTGTTATGATTTTCATGATGTTTAGTTCTTTGAGGAACATAATGAGGAATTTTGTGTCAGAACCTATTTCTTGTTGTGAGGGGCCGTGTGTCTGTTTTGCCTGTACTGCCTGGGCATAGGATCGGTGTATCCTGGCCGCCACAGGTACTGGGGGGTTTGAGGCGAGTCTCTGCCGCATTGGAGGATAGTTTTGTATGTTGGAGGGTGGGGGCATGGTTCGAGTCACAGGTCTGTTCTGTGAATTTGTCTTTTTTTTCTCTAGTAAGTTTAGGTACACCGGGCACTTACTGTAGTTTGCCGTGTGGCTTCCCATAAAGTTAACGCACCGGGCAGGAGTGGTGGTGTCCTTTTTGGGGCAATCTTTGGTGAAGTGCTGTTTTAAGCACTTGACACACCGGGGATTGTTCTGACAGTTATTTTTTGTGTGACCGTATCTTTGTCACTTGTGGCACTGCACTACTGTGTTGAGTGGAGGAATGTAGGGTTCGATATTTACTCTGGTATGATTTATTGTTTTGACCTGGTAGATGGTGTTGATGTTGGTGCTCTTTGCTAATGTTACTTGGAAGGTGGGGAGAAGCGTGACTATCTGGTTAGTGTTGTCCGCAGTCGCTTTCTTTGAGAATTGCCTAACGTCGGTCACGGGGAATCCCATGTCTTTGAGTTCTGTCTCTAGGTCTCCAGTAGCCATGTTGGGAGGGAGTCCCTTGATGACAACTTTGACCGGTTTGTCTCTGGGTAGAGTGAACATGTGGAATTCCTGTTTGAGGTCCTTTAGCAAGTGTTGGATTAATTTGTAGTTCTGTTTGGTAGTCGTGTGGATTTTTAAACCGTTTGTGATATATGTAATCTTAATGTCCTCTACTATCTCTTTTGCTACCTTAGTGATGTGATTGTAATTCTGAGTACCTAGCGTAACGATTGGGGGTATCGTGTCTTGGGTGTTGCTTGCGGCTGGTCGTCAGTGTTCGGTTTGTCTGAAGTGGGGGTAATGTTGTCGGCCCTTTTCAGGTCGTCGAACTTGTTCGTCACTGCTGTTACTTTCTTTTTTGTCTGGGGTTGATTGTGCGGTCGGAATTTCCTTTTTCATCCTAGTTTGTCAGCCATCGTGAATGTTACCTGTCCGTCAGTGTCAGCTTCCATGTCTGAGACATCTGTAGAGGAGTAAGTCATGTCTCTGTCGTTTGTTTCTGGTCTGGAGTGGTTGGGGGCGGCCATTTCCACAAGCCCTGAAAAGGGCAGGCTAGTAGCCAGTGTGGAAGGACTAAGATACCCTCCTCTGTGCAGTGGTGGTGGGCTTGTCGTGTTGTTGTGATGTCCCGGAAGACGGACTCTGACTGCGAGGTATTGCTTCGCAGCCGGTCACGCTTTACGGCCTACTGTGGCTTCGTTGGCACCGTTAGGTTTCAACCACAGGAACTACCACCGAAACGTCCGTCCCGAGTTTAGTTAATGTGTATGTGGTGGGGATCTCCCAGCGGGCAAAAGACAATCGTTAAACGATCTTCACACCGTGTTGAAAATCGCGCTGCGAGCCGACAAAGTCTTGTCTCTACCCAAGTGGGCGTACAACCGTTCTGAACGACAATTTGCTCGAGAATGGACTGAATGGAGTTCATCGTGTTATATACCCTCCGCTGCTGCCTGGCCTTGTCCAATAAGATAAAAGGGAGCTTCCCATTGGTTCGGGAAAACGTGAGTGATAGTGGCCGCCAAGCGAGCCAATAGGAAGAGGAGTTCTCTTTGGCACTGACTATAGTGATGAAAGCGTCACTGACGGCTCAGAGAACATGGGCTGTGGGCGGTCCAGGTAATTGGGAGGGTGGTGTTGGAGCGGCCGGTGCAAGTGCGGAGGAAAGATACAAGGCCGACTGAACAGTGAGGCACAACAAGTTTTAGTTGGTTGCTACGAGTGAATGCCGTGCTAACTAATGGAGCGCAGTGGCAGCTGACTGCCTCTCTCTGTGACGTCACGCCAGTAGCATGCAAGCCATATAGCAACCGTAGGTCCTGGTGGGGCTCTGAAAAATACTAACTACAGTTCAATTTTCGTAGAAAGAACAATTTAAAAAACAAAATCATGTTTTTGCGTCTAAATTTGACACCTGTTAAAGCAATCATCAATACCTGTAAGTATAAATGAGGCAATGAACTTTTTGGGTTTCAAATGCTATAGAGTAAATAATTAAAAACTTAAATCGCTTGAATACCGAATTGTGTTGCTAAAAAGGTATCTGATATTGTTCACTATTAGTATATGCTTTTTAATACTTTAGTGATTCATTTTTAATCAAAATTTATTATCTAGGAGAGATTTCAACCATTAATACAAATAAATCTCACAAGATCCCTAACCTGGGCAGTTGCTTAAATTATGTAAAATAATATATTTAAGGTGAGCCAATAATTCATTGGCACAATAGAGTAATTGAGCAAATGTGGGTATCTTGGTACCTTCTTTCTGCCCTGAAACGTAGCAATCATACCTTATTTGGTTGTGACTTGTAAGATTGGGCCATAGAATAATCAGTGAAGTTAAGATTGCCACATTTCCCAGTAAACAGAGAATGCTATACATTAATCATTCTGAGTATACTCATGACACCATACTAATGGAATGTGCCTTTTCTTAAAATAACAAGAACTTTTATTTGGCTATAAAAGCTAGTGATATTCTCAACTTATGGGTGGCCTTGACAGGTGGTCAAATGATAGGTACTCTTAGTAAAACACCGTAAAATTAGGCCTTAGATATTTAGTAAATGTCTAATGAAAGTGATTTATTATAAAATCAATAATAAGCCAAACTAATAATGATAATTACATTTTATTTGCTTAAAAACTAAGTTTTATAACATAAATAACTAATTTTAAATTGCAGCAATAGGTACATATGCTAAGGCATAAACTGGCTTGTTTTTCTGCTGATAGGTATGTATGTATTTTAATCCCAGCAGTGTATACTGAGGGTGGTTTTCCATTCTACTTACACAAAAATAGAAATTTTTCTCTGAATTCTATCTTCCTCATCCCTACCGCATTAGTCTAGGTAGTTAAATGTGGATAACCTGGGCAGGAAGTAAGACATGGAGTAAATAATAATAGTTATATAGTCAATCTTGATAACATATATTTTATATTTTTATCCTTACCAACTATTTTGTTAGTTACACAAATTTGATAAATATATTGAGCCAGTACCAGCTTACTACTTTGAAGTACCCTATAATTTCCTTTGTAAAAAAAACTTATTTGAAAACATTATTTACAGGAAAAACATAAAATGGGCTTAACAATCAGGAAGAGTTTATGGAACAAATGGGTTAGTGCCTGCAGTGAAGCAGATGCATCTGACACCCTTTCAAGGTAATTAATTAAATATACATACATATATATATTTTAAATACATTATGAAATTGTAATAAGGAAGCAATATTAACTATCTTTATAGAATTCAATATGAAATAATTATTGTAAAAACATATAATAGGAAAGAAATTATGGGAAATTGCAAAATTTTAAGTGAAATTACAAAATTTAAGTGAAATTGCAAAATTTTACTCTGATATAATAGCATAGACAATAGCTGCTACAATCAAATAATTTCCTTTACCTGTAAAAATTGTTTGAAGAAACAGCTCTTATGGGTCTGGCAAAAAAAAGACTTGTACTCTAAAAATGGAACATTAGTTGTAGAATGGAGATGGATTTGACAGTTGGCATACCCTTAATCTCAGGTTTGATTCTTTTTCACATTTGCATATGACATGCTCTAATGCTCCTTTAGGGGAGCATGAGAGCAAATTACAACGCGTACCGACCAATTGGTCACACCATGTTATTTTCAGCACTAAAAAACGGGTTGTCACTTTTCGTGAAGTTTCTGTAACAAAATAAAAACATTAATATTAGTGTGGCAAGGGGGAGGGGGGTGTAGTAGAGTGATAAACCAAATATGGGTTTATATGGTCACGTGCAGAGACACTACTCTATGGGGAGGCTGGGTGAGAGTCTCCCGCCGACCGCTGGTTTACATATCTCACTTATCCGAGCAGGGCTTTGGGACGTCAATGGCACCCTCCAGGGTCGATGACATAGTTCCAAAGCCTTTGGATAAGAGGAGTGGTGGCACCTAAAAGCTTTGTAGAATTGGTCACAATTAAAGAAGAAACAAGACAAAGGGGAATGAACTTACCCCATTTCACCATTCCAGCACCTCACGACTACGGTTCAGCGACACAACAAATATACATCCAAGCAAGACCACGACGCGTAAATAGAACCCACCCAAATTCGAGCGGTAACCGCTAGAGGTCGCGAGATAGTGAACTTTCCAAAGAGTTTAAGAAAAGAAGTAATGCCAGTTCCAGTCTATAGGAGAATATTCTAGAACCTTGGAGTTTGTTCTCAGATCTTGTTGTCATGCATATTCCCCCCTTTTGTGATCCAATTATGTTCCCCCCCCCCCCTTGTTCCTTGCATTCCACGTTTCTCTGGAGTTTCAAGCGTATATAACGCCGGTATGGCAACATCACCGGCACTCTTGGACTTAACTCTGGATTGAGGAATTTGTATATTTGGCTACACGATTTAAAATGTAAGAAAAACTTAACTTTCGGCTTTTTTTTTTTTTAATGTAACCTTTTCAAAATTTAACTTTTTGGCCTATTATTTTCTTTTTTATTGCTATACTCATATATCAGAGATTGAAATTAAATTTAATCCTGGATAATGTTTCGAGGTGGTTCATAGACAGTTATATTGAAGTTAGAGATTATGACTAAGTTTGATACATATCGAATATCACTATTATGTCCGGGAGACAGATAGATAGTTAATTATGTAAATAGATTGGATAAATCTGTTTGTTTAATAATATTAAGTTTTGTTAATTTCATTCTGTATTTTTTAGCTATTAGGAAAACAAGAATAATTTAATATTTAAAAATTAGCATTGCAAATAATCTTGTTCGTTCTTAAATGTTTATTTACTGTGCAAGTTGACTTCTTGAAAGAAAAATGAATCGAGGCTATTATTTTATTGACGATGACTGATGATAAAAGCCTTGATTACTTTCGATCTTATTTAGAATCCGACCCGGTTGAAATATATATATATATATATATATATATATATATATATATATCTCTGACTATTTGAAATATTCTCAGTTATTTGTAAGTTGAATAATAATAATAATAATTATTATTATTATGAGCTTTAGTATGTTATGAATCCGACCTGGTTGAAATATATATATATATCTGACTATTTGAAATATTCCCAGTTATTTGTAAGTTGAATAATAATAATAATAATAATAATAATAATTATTATTATTATTATTATTATTATGAGCTTTAGTATGTTATGTTGGCCACTAGATGTTGTGAGAACCAAAAAAAAGGAATATTCTTGATCTTTTTTAAGTAAACTTACTAATGTTAAAAAAAAAAAATATATATATATATTAACCTTGATGGGCTCTTTTATATAAAACTAATAACCAATTTTTGATCTTTAAAATATTGTTGTTGTTAGCATATCATAATTTTCTCTTCATACCATCATATATGGGTGTTTTATATATATATATATAAAACTCATGAATAAACATCCTAAATCAATTTTTTGCCTTTTTCTTGATGAGTTCATGTTTTAAGAGCACCATTAGGATATTTTTTGTGCTTTTTATCTATCATTGTATATTTTGGGGTTTATTTGTTTATTTAGGAAATACTATCAGGTTTATATAATGAGGGCACGAGGACGACCGACGACCGTCAGATTATTTCTTACACAACTAGTTGAGTTGCGTGCGCTGAGTTACAGTTGTCTGTTTTCAGATGATTGAAAAACACTGCACTCAAACGACTCACTTTGTTTGTGTTAATGCTTTCTTTTTATTATTTGAGCCTTTTGTTTAGTTGGATTGGTCAAGGAGGTCTCTGCTTGTCATAGAAGGACTGTGCCAGCTTCCGGGAGTGGTCCTTGATGGTAGGCATCTCTAGATCCCAATTCAGAATCACACTGCAAACGTACCAGTGTGCAACCACACTGATCCTCATGCACTGGTTTTGGAATGCCTGCATCCTCATATATGTGTTCGCCATGTGGCCCCAAGCAGGGCACGCATAGTCGAGGATTGGCCTGAGTAACTGCTTTCACAGTGTCAGACCATTCCTCGCCTGTTAGCAGTGGACCTAGGCACACCAGTATTTGCCTCACCTTAGTCTTTCGGTTAAGTGCAGTCTCCAAGTCAGTTTGGTGTCCAGTGTAAGTACCAGATACTTAACACTGTTCACTCATCTGATCATTTGATATGTTTTCCCAACAGCCAGAGAGAAGCCAGCCCATAGTACTTTATCTTCCATGTGAAGAGCACTTCTGTACTGTCTGGGGATTTAGGTATGTTGTTCACATACAGACTGTAAAGAACACGGCGGCCCACGAGGGGACCCTGTGGCACTCTAGCTCGGATTATTCTGACTTGCGATGTGGCGTTCCCAAAGATAGTGAAGAAGGTGCGGTAGGATAGATACAATTGTAAAACCATAACTAAACAGAAGGGTAGGTTCAGGAAGAGGAGTTTGAAAAGGAGACCCCCATGCAAAATGGTATAATATATTATATTTTTAACTTATTCTCAATAATTCAATTTTTTAATTTATATCATACAATTTAATCATTACTATTTTGATTTATTTCCTTTATATTTTGACTGGTGTCACCAACTTAATTTATGTAATTATCCTATTATTATTATTAATTTAATATGTTTCATTTTGACTAAAACCAAACATTTGTGACTCAGCAAGCAAGGTTTTCTTCCCTCTAAATCTCTTCCTTCATTATTCAGAAAAATGTTTTATTTGATTTATTAATTATAAGATAATCTTAAACGTTATCAAAAGCATGCAATAATATTACTCATGGATAGTTTTCTTTACTTTGTTGATTAAACTGACAATTGTTTTTTCTCCCACCATTGTGGCAACACAAGTTTCCGGTTTACAACTAACGAGCTTCCTATGGAAATTATACTGTACTTCTACTTATTATGATGCAATTAATATTTTATAAATACATTTAGTTTCTCTCCATTAACTTTCAGGGAAAGGCGAATAAAAGGTCTCTCCAGATATAGTATGGTTGAAGATGAAGCAGCACAGATTGAGGAAGAGGTGAGAAAATATACAACTAAACCTCTATATATTTTATTTGGTCTTCATTTAATATTCTACCTCCAGTTTTCCAACTGAATCTATCAATTAACATAGTTTAGGATTGTATACTTAACACTAAACTGATCGAGGGTGAATGAGGTGAGGTTGGCGGGAGGGAGGGGGGTCTAGTACGCTAGTATGAGAAAATGGGGGAGGGGGGGGGAAACATGTTACTAGTTAAAAGTGAAATGATATCCTATCTATTGGTTTAATGCAAGAGAATAGCTGGGCTTGACAGATAGAAAATGTCATAAATGTTAAGTACTTGTTTGCTAAAATTATTGTACATACAAATATACTCTTTAGTTAGATGGCATCTGGGAGGCGGTTTATTTCTTTTGCACTTTCCTAAGGTGATGGGTAATAGTTATTAACAAATAAAATAATTAATAATCACCATGTACTGAAGAAATAAACAAAACAAATCTTATAAAAAGTATAGACCCTCCATCAATCAAAATAAGTTATTAAAAATGATCAAAAATATAAATTGATTTACACTCTTTCACTAGAATAAACCATTTCACAAATAAGATAATTATTCTAAATAGTGGATGGAAACATTATGTCATTCTTTCTATAAAATGAGATTAATGACTGTGTAAACACCTGGCATTCTTTTATTATAAATTGAAAGATGTACCAGGTGTGAGGCAATAATACAAACCTCATGTGCTAGGAATGGCAAACTCAGTATTGTATACCAACACTCTACAATATAAACAGCCGCTTGTTAATATCAACCAAGTTTTGGCATTTAGTGTTAACACAGTCACAAGATGACTAAACACAAGGAAAAGGAGGATCTGAAAACATATTATTTAATCTTGAGTTTTTGAGTAAAAGAAGGGTAGTAGGGGTTAGGGTCTTGACGGGAGTCCTTCCTAGATGTAAGCAGACTACCATCAACTTGCCAAGGGAGAAAGTCCTGAGGGAAGTCCTGGAGAATATTTGGGATGTCGCAAGTGAGCTTTGCGCAGGGATTGGATGACCGTAGAAGAGTCAAACTAGGAGTTCCCAAGTGAACATGGAGGGCCAAGCACTACAGCTCATTACTAGACTTTGACCTATCTAGAACTGAAGACAGAAACTTGAAAACCCTTATAGATAGATGCTAAGGACTGTTGGAGCAATTACGATACTAGCCATCCCTAGCAATCATCTGCCATCGACATTTCAAGTCCATGAATAACAAACCAGCATCATACTGTACTCTGTTTGGTTAATTAAATATTTTATATAAACAATATTCTCAAAGGAACGCTCAATACCAAACAGATATATTAAAAATCTTAAATAAGAACTATTAAAAAGGATAGATATAATAAAAAGAAAGTAAGTTGATAAAAAATGAAGATGAAAATTGATGAATACAACAGGGAATATTTATTCACTAAAAATGCTATTAATAAGTGGTTAATACTTGAATGACCTTTAACACAACCAATTAGATGAAATACAGGCAATAAGGAGTCTAAATAAGAATAATGGTTAAACATTAACATAAAGAGAAGTTAAATTGGTACATGGATAATACATAGAATTGTTAGAATGATCCGAAAAATTTTGATGAACATTCAAAAATTAATGAAATTCAAGTGACACAGTAAAGTCAAAGATAAAAAGAATAAAAATACAAGAAACACATTAAAATTAAGACAGAATATCTTACAATGAATAACTAATATAATTTAGAGTTAAAGATAAAATCCACCTTAAAATTAAGACAGGATATGCAAGCAGCTCCCAAGGGAATATTAGCAAAATGACGAAAGAAACGAACTTTATTTAACATCCATGATGTACAAAAATAATTACTGCAATAGGATAAATTTGGAGCCGAGCATCTACTTGAAAGTTTCAAACAGACAGCTAGACATAAGAAAGTTGTGTCAAGTCAGGCAGGTACACCCCTGTCACTGAAAAACTTTGAGGATTTATAATCTCTAAGCTCCATAATTAGGATTAAAATACTTTATTTCAAAAATTTGTGTTCTGGTTTATTTTTTGTTACCTATTTTTGAACAAATTCCTGAATAAAATGTGTAAAACATTTACAGACCTAACAGTAAAATTGTTTTTTTTTTAATTAGTTTCAAACTGAGCATATTGATTCTCAATAAGAGAGAATGTTAAGGTTATAAAAGTAGGATTCCTCAAATAGTTGTCACATTTGAAATATTTTTACCAAAGACAGTCAATTATTGCTATTCTGAGCTGTTATATTCATTACTCAACAATGTTCATATGAAAAAACTAAAGTAATTTTATTGTAAGTTGTGATAGTATATTTATATATCAGATTAAAATGAAATATTACTAAAAATTGTGCAACAAACATTTTCTAGTTGTTTTTAAGGTATAAATTTATATATAAAAAAAAACACAATGTACCAGTAATATTTTTCAAGCAAAACAATTTTAACTTTGATTCGGCTTCAAGAATATTTTATATATTCGAATTGAGTTCACATCAAATTGAAAAAGTGGGCTTTACACACCCTGAGTAGTAAGAAATAAGTGAGCTAAAAAAAAAGTCTTGGGGTGTGCAAGTAGGCCTTTTTCACTTTGAATCATTTTTGAATAAAAACTTGTTTGAGTAACATAGAGCAGTATCTGTACTAGTAATATTTCAAGTTGAATTTTCTTAATTGATATATAAACCATAAACACAAACATTTTTCTCAAATAATAAAATATTTAAAAAATATCACACTATCAAAACAACAGATGCATTAAATATTTACACCAGGAATACAGTGGTTAAAACAATACCAAAAAGCAGCCATATTAATCATATATAAGTTGGTACTGCTAGCATTGAATAAGATGCCTGCAAACCCAAGATAAACTTCAACTAAAACCTGTAAAATACAGACGACCTTCTATTTGGGGCTACCGGCCTTGGTGGTGTAGTTAGCTATTGCAGAAGTTTCATGTTGAGCTAGACTACCAAGAACAGGGAGATAGTGGATCGATTCTACCTTCCCAATTCATAATACATAAGTGTAATTACTACTTACGTGTATAACCCGAGTGGGTAGTAGGACGTGGTGTAAGTAAATAAAAAATATTTGGGGCAGTTTTTATGGTTGCTCTTCTTGAATAAATAGATCTTAAGCAAAATAACATCACACAATTTCAATGTGCTTGACATATTGTAAATATATAGTAAAAAAATGCTTTTAATAGTTTTTGCAATATACTACACATATATTTTCTAAATTGTGTTGCACAGCAATCAATAACTTAGTAGGCTACTTTTACATAGACAATGAATCTAGATTAACATATCCCACACATTGTTTTTAGTCAAGAAAACTAGCTCAAAGCACAACAATAAGGACATGAGTTTTCCAAAATATTTACAAATAGGTCTAATAAAAAACACTAATATGTTGAGGTCGCGCCAAAACTTGTAATAAATGACGATCTTCAGCAAAACACGTTCTGAAACTCCCAGAAATAATTCAAAGCCATGTTTCAAACTGGGTTGAGTTGCGCTATGTTGCCAAATATCCTCCTCGCTACTACACAACTATTACCAGCAATGAGTCGTCGGGCATTCACCCAGGTAGTGAATATAGGAAGGATTGTGAAACTGATACCAGGCAAGCTGACAGAGGGGGAGAGCTTCTAGCAATCTCCCTGGGGACAACATCTTCTCATCTATAGGACCAGCCCTTAATGTAGGATACTGGCACGAGGAAAGGCATTTCCAGAAGATCGACAATTCTTGGCTGAATGGAATTTCAAGTACTTTTTTGTACTTGATGTGAATTGTAGCGTTGTTTGGCCTCTCCAGTATTACGTGCCTTAATTGGACACAACCATGCCAAAGGGGTCAAAACATGAAAATATCCTCAATCATAACCTTACATTGAAAGATGTGGGCGCTCCCCCACTCCTAGTCGGGTGCACAAAGGTTACAGAGGGGGCCTGGCGCTCCCTAGTACGAGGTGCTCAAGGGCACACAAGCGGCCTTTCCAATAGCCCTCAGTAGCAGACAATGATTCAATATTTACACCGAGCCGGCCGCAAGCACGGACTCAATACACCAAAACACAAAGATATCGAACACCCTACCATGCCTGGGCCCCTCCAGGTTACCCACGCACTTTATAAGGCCCCTAGTAATGGTTCCCACGGCTAAGCCCAAAGGCTAGCAGCCAGTAGCGCTAACAATAGTATGTAAGCTATTAACTCTAACATTCATTGACACAGGGGCTAGCGCTATTGCACAATACCCTAAGGCCCCTTTCTCCTAACTAGCGAGTAGCACCCACTAAGAGGTCGAGGGACACTATGCCTATAACTAATTGACTAGCTTATTAAACAAATACAAGACAAAATTGGCCAAGTCAGCAAGACTCTACGATACCTCGTCACAACAAAACGGGAGTCCACACTAATACTCCTCGATATATCCTGCCGATCACATAGCCCAAGGCGTTACCTTGAAATCACAAGGTCCACATAGAAAGTTAGTTGATAGCAGCGAATCACCCTGGTACAAGCAAGGCAGCCCAGCTGGATCCTGGGCGGAGTTGAATAGAGTCAGAAGCAAGTAGCCAGCCCTGGTGCATCTGAGTACCAGCCACGGTTAGATGGGTGCTGGTAGTGGAGTACCAGCCCTGGTACATGCAAGCAAACCCTGCTGGATTCAGGACGGAGTTGGATAGATTCAGCAGTATGACGCCAGCCCTGGTACATCTGAGTACCAGCCACGGTTAGATGGGTGCTGGTAGCAGAGTACAAGCCCTGGTACATGCAAGCAAGCCCAGCTGGATCCTGGACGGAGTTGGATAGAGTCAGTAGTATGACGCCAGCCCTGGTAGATCAGAGTACCAGCCACGGTTAGATGGGTGCTGGTAGCGGAGTACCAGCCCTGGTACATGCAAGCAAGCCCAGCTGGATCCTGGACGGAGTTGAATATAGTCAGTAGTATGATGCCAGCCCTGGTACATCTGAGTACCAGCCACGGTTAGATGACAGCTGGTCGGGGAGTACCAGCCCTGGCACAAACAAGTACCAGCCGCTAGAACTGGCGCCGGAGGGCGGAACTTCGGGAAGCAGACGCCTGGTCCCTGGCCAGGTCGAAAATAATAATTCCACGCTAAAGCGGCGGGGGTCAGCTGGACATGCCCTTCGCTCCCCAGCCCTGGTACCCCATAGCGCAAATATTGCATTATCGCTTCTCGCCGAGAAACGGCATGGACCCAGATAGTCTGACGGAATGAAGTGAGAGCTCCGTCCCAGCGAGTCTCGTTCCCCTTTGTTGGCTTAGGTAGTACTACGTGTGAGACCAGGATGAACCGAAGCGCAGAGCGTCCAACAAGAAAGTCTCTATTCAGTTGTTCAAAAAAACAATCAGCTGTTCAGAGCGTAAAAAACACTCGGAACGCGCATGTGCGGCAATACAAGGGAGGGAGGGAGAGAGACCAAGAAGAGGGGGAAAGTTCACCGCCGAATTCAGCGGGGGAAGTAGATGGCATGCGCATGTGCGAGATTCGCAACAGAATGAAGTAGAATGATTAGGTCAGCGTGTACTTGTGCGAGCTGATATTTCAAATTAGCTCGGCACATAATTTAAAAAGGGTCCGTGAAAAGTTGAACATTTTTCTTTTCATCCAGTAAGTCTGAAAACTTAGTTTCAAAAGAGTTTTTCAAATCGGAAATAATATGTTTGTATTTATCAAAGCCTGGAAGCCCACTACATTCAGTGTTGGAAAATGTTTTCATTCGAGGAAATTGGGAGAGCTCATTCTGAGAAAGATTATGACCCAGCAGAGTGAACTTTGCTTTAAAAGTTTTAATGGAATTGAATATGGTTGGAAACATGTTATTTGTACCTTGCAAACGCTGATTAACGTTGTTAAGGTGACCTATAATGTCCATCAGAAAAGCTAAATCCCATAGCCAGGCTTCATTCTTTAAAAGCATACACTCATCAGGTAGTTCCCCATTTTCTTCCAAAAACTTAAGAACATTACCCTTTAAATTCTAAAAATCTCTAAGCGCCTTTCCCTGCAACAACCAACAGACACTACGATGAAGAAAAAGCTCACCATGGTGTTTGTCTTCCGATTTCACTTCAAATAATTCACGGAATTCCCTTATGTTTAGTGCCCTAGCTCGGATCTTGTTGATATATCGCACCACTGGATCAAGCACAAAAGATATTTTCTTATATTTGGCACAAAGGGCATCTTGATGGATATTGCAGTCGTATTTAAAAACTTTGCGCTTCAAATAACTTCCAACAAAGCCTCAAAACCTTTTACTTTACCAGTCATTGCCGGGGCCCCATCCGTACAGATACTGTCTAATTAATCCCTATCTAAACTGTTGTTTTTAATAACTAATTTTATTTCTTTCTAAATATCTTCTCCTTACCATAAAACTAACTGGCACAAGTCTAGAAGCTCTTCAGTAACATCAAATTGCTCGTTGATACCATGCACAAAAACACAGAGTTGATCAGTGTCACTTATATCGCAGCTCTCGTTCACGGCGATGGAAAAGTATTTACAAGTATTGATACACGAAACTACTTGTTTGCTAACGTCACCAGATATCTCATTGATCCGCCGCATGACTGTATTTCTTGAAAGTGAAACGTCATCTACCATTTTAATGACATGAGGATCTTCAGTGGCTTTCACAAGGCCTCTCTCTCTCTCTCTTCTCCTTACAGAGCATGGCTTTTTTTTTTCAAGCAATGATTAGGGCGATTTCATAAGAAACTTTGACCATTGTCATCAGCTGATCACTTTCTGTTTTAATAAGCATTTGTTGCCCAGTCAGTGAGTGTTTCTTTTTATTTACAAATTCTGTTCTTAATGCTGAGCCAATTGGATATTTTATGTTAATATCGGGATGCATCTGTTTGAAGTGCTGATTTAAATTAAAATTTTTGGTAATTGCAACACAAGCCCCACAAATAAGACTCCAAAAAACAAACTGAGCAGAAAAATGTGATTTGTGAAGACTGAGGAATGTGTCCTTGACTGCTGGACTAGTCAGGGTGGCACTTGAAAGGGGATAAGGGTTTGGGGTTGTAGTAGAAAGGGAAGAGAAAGCTTGAGTAGCGGGAAACAATACAGCAGAGACGGCCAACTTGTAACGAGTTACATATAACAACTACAAACAAAAAGGGTAACACTTACCCTCTGCCCCGTTGTACTCGAACTCTTGGCATTGTGAGCACTGACCACCTCTCGCCAACGCACAGATCCTAAGACTAAACGGAGCCGTCATGCTATAGCCAGCTCTAGAAGAAAGCCCCGCCCAAGAGAAACAAAAGTGAACACGGTTCGGCGCGTATTAGTTGTCGCTTCCTCCGCCAGGGTCATTCTCAAAGTTTCTAGTTCTATGGATGACCGGTAGAGTCCCCGCTCCGTCCATTCTCCCCTTTCCCCTCCTTTCTCCCTCCTATCCTCTCCGCTCTCTATGAACATGGCTGTCCATTTTCACTATATAATGGGATGTTTTAATAGTATTGTCACTCATTGCACCATAGTCCGAGGTGAGGATGACAGCTTAGGCTGTGACTTAATTGTATTTATCAAAATTCTTTTTCGGTTTAACATGCGGGATTTCATTCAAAATTACTTATTTGGGCTTAATATTTATAATTGTCATATTTGGGATGGGTTACTTTTTGATGTCTACGAGGTTATGTGGTATCCTTGTTCTCATTATTTTTAACTTAATTGGCGAACTCATTTTTGGGGATTTAACTTTTAGTACGCATTTTGTCTCTATTTTTCCTAAGAGTAGTGCATGCTAATTGTTGGCATTGTTAATGTAATATTGATTGCCTTGGTTGCCTTAAGCAGTCCAAGGGGATGCTGATCGCCACTAATTTGTGTGATTTATTTATGACTATTTAGTGGGAATTCATTAATAAGCTGGGCACTTATATTTGATGCAGTTGTATTTGCATTAAAATGCGTGTGAACTTTGTGTTAGTTGCAAGATTATTTCTTATTGCACTTTATACCACACACCCAATATTATGCCCGAGAAAGGGGTATTAGCTCCAGAGTCAAGCTGGCTTTATCATAATTTTGCTGTCTGGTCATGAGAACCTCTGTTATTATTGTGCCCCGAAAATGGAGTCATTATAGGCGGGCCCACTTGATATGGATGTATTTATTTTAGGACAATCGAGTCGATATATAAATATGTTTAGTAATGTAATGTCCTTGTTCGATACTCTTTCGCTTGGCTTGGGCTATCTTGTAAGCTTCCTACTTTTATGGCATAGTCTATTATTGTTATTCATGAAACATTATATTAATATATAAAGTCTCTGACTTTGAGCTTTCTATTCTATTATTACTATTATTATTATTATTATTATTCTTTAAATATTATATAAATATTAAAGTCTCAATATTTGAACTTTTTAATCTATTATTGTTATTCTGGAAATATTATATTAATATCAAAGACTCTGACTTTGAACCATATAGTCTCTTTTGCTGTTCATGGAACGTTATGTTAATGTTAAGATAACTGACTTTGAGCAATCTAATCTACCTTCATATTCACGAGTTATCATGTTTTCCGGCTTCTGCCAATCAAGTCAATTTTATAGTGTAATGGTACATAATGTTTAACTTCTAAACCTCTGACTTTACGCACTATGATCAATATTCTTATGTTTATATTTTGTTATTGTTTCTTAACTATCTCTTATATCCAATAAATATTTTATTACTCTTTATTAACTGCTGGCTTTCATTTCTTGGAAAAGAAGGTGGTTATAAACTTAGTAGAGCTAACATTTCAGAAACTTAAAATGCTTCCGCGTGCCACCAGGGCCAAGCGTACTGTGGGTCGGCCAGCCCTACCCTAATTGCTTATTTATTTCTACATTTTGAAGTATTTCAATTGGAGTTGGTGATCTGCACACAAAGAACTCAGGGGCCGCAGGCTGGACATGCCTGCCTTAGACCATGCGGTTATGGAAGTGGGCTGTGAATGAAGATGTTGAAGCAAAAATTACATATCGTAAATTACATTTATTTAAGTTGATTTGTAAAACAAAATAGTAAATTTGCTTTACACTATAGTTAAACAAATTTTTAAAAAAATACAATATATTAATGAAATTTTCCAAATATAGGCAAAGATAAAAACCAAGAATCGTTTTAGAGCAATTTAAATGATGTAGGCTAATTGAAACAATTATATGTTGAACATATACTCCCAACTATATTATTTAAAATATTTAGAATATTATGTCATACATAGTCAACCTAAAAAAAAAAAAAATGAAACACATTATCATTCATTTTGGTACCTATGTTTAAGAGGAAGTTTTCTTAACGTTGAGCTGTGAAGAGCACAGCACCATTGCTTTATTTGCACAAAAACTCACTTTCCATACATTATAATGTTAAGGTATTTGTATAAAGTGATTTAACGTTAAGTTTTAGATAATTAGATTTCATAGATTTTTCCCGATCGCTTATTATTCCTTTGAAACCACTCGCTCTTATTTTTGTGAAACTGTCAGCATCATTATTGGCACAAATTATGACACTTAAGCCAATATTTAGTGCCTGATTTGCAATTTCTTTCTATTTTAGGATGAAGATGCCAAATTTGAGAATGAGGACTTGAGTGGTGATGATGAGGATGATGATGATGATGATGATGACGATACATGGTCCATAACTACTGGCAGAAACATATACACCTTTCCTAGAAAATCAGTTAGCAAGCAAAGAGAAATATCTAGGTACCAGAGGATGATAAGCCATCTTCAAAACGAAAATATACAGGAGGAGTACCTTCATGCAATGTGGGGATGGATTTCTAAAGATACTGGGAAAAAGTTAGATTTTATTATAATTTTATTTTATATCTAGAAATTATTTTTTAAATATTTTATTTCATATTGTTAACATTTTCAAATATTTTATAATGTTGAAACAATCAACAATTTTAAGTATAAAATAGATCACATTAAGGGAAAGAGGCATCTGAGTACAAATCTTTTCTCTATTTCATAAACACTAGTTAAAAATGATTTAAAACATTTTAAGTATCCTAATGATTTGTTACATGCTAGAGATAATAGAGGGAGATAAACATTAAAATATAATATTAATATCCTAAAACAAAGAATTCAAATGAAAACATAAGCTATACACTCTTAACAGTTATTATTAACGTTGTATTAACACACAGCACGCTGTCCAAGTGGACTTACTAATAAATGATGAAAGACAAGTCATGATTTCCTTCATATTTAGAACCATCTTTGTGGTCTCAAGCTATTATTAATACATATCACCACAACCATTACTTCATAATGTATGGCTTTGTGTTACTATGATGATGTAATGTCTCCTTTTGGCCATTATGGGACCTATAATTCAGATTATTTTTAAATGTATAATGACCTAAAGCTTCACCATTTTATTCAATATTACATTATTTTCTTTCCTTGTCTATCTATCAAATATTTAAAAAACTTTCGTAAGGTGAAAATATTTTTCTGTTTATTTAAGAGTGACTATGGACGTGGGATGAGGTGCGAGATATCTTGACGAACGAAGTCAGATTTAAAATATATCTGGTAAATTTGATTTTGTCGACAATATACTTTATACTCAGCCATATGTCTATGTTGAATCCACTTGTTATGTCATTCACCGCTAATAATATATACAATGTTTACACAAACATACCTTCCAATTGAGGCCGTGCTGTGACAATGTGGTTTATAATCCTTGAAATATGACACAAGATGAAGCTCCTAGTGGTAATAAATAAATATAAAATAAAAAAAATCCATTTTAAATATGTTTACCATTAGGTTTGTAGACATGTGAATAAAAAGGAGAGAAGGGAAAGACTCAGAGCCTCCCTTAATATAATACCCTGATAAAATATATCACAAATTCAATTTTAATTAAAGTTGTGAACTTGCATAGAAATTATTTTGGTCGTACATTTTGTTTACGATGTAAAAATTACTCTATGGTGCAGCTTATAAGATAGGGACACTCTTTAATCAGTCTAGGTAAGTCCTCTACTTTTCAATGTAAACAAAGAGAATATGTGATAAAACAAGTAGAATACCCAACAAGAGTTAGGGTTTTAATAACTGAATAACAATTGCTCCCAATTAAATAGCATTCTGAATGTTTTTAATAGGAAGTAGAGTTTAATAATGTACTATCATAAATAAAGGTCATTGTTAGATCTTTACTAACATTCACTTCACATTTCCTACAAACCCACAGTCGTTATTATATTGCTTGGAATGTAGCACCCACATTACAATTCATCTTGCATGTGAGTGATGGGCTATCACTCGCTAACATGTATGGTTAGCTAACACGGATATCATTAGTTGAGATTTTGGGTTCTTAGGCAACTGTAAAGACAAATCCTGGAGTTACAAATTCTCCCACAGTATTGGCATAAGTTGTTTGTGTTAACCACTGGCTGTTGAGGGTTTACTCTCCTATGATGTATTTGTTCTTTCCTGGCATTATGCTTGTCTGATTGGTGTCTTCGTTGTTGTAGTTCAAAGTGTTGTTGGCCTTCGTGTACAAGTTGACGCCATGCCGGGCAATTGGTCGCTGTGGCCTCCCAGATGTCAATGTCGATTAGACACTTCCTAATGTTGGAATTAAATACAGTGCTGATGGTACCTCTTCAGCCATTTTAGGTGCCTTCTGTAGGGTGTCCAAGCTTCACACCCATAAGTAAGAGTTGGTATTATGATAGTTTGGTACACATACAGTTTGGTCTGAGACTCCTTTTCGCAACAGCCCAAAAGCTTCGCTAGCAAATTTTAGGCAGTGTTGGATTTCACAATCAATATTTGCATTTGCCGATAGGTGACTGCCAAGGTAACGAAAGTGTTCAATGTTCTTCAAGACCACCCCATTGATTGTGATGGCAAGAGCTGCAACATTGGAATTGAGTTCAGGTTGATACAGAATCTGCATCATTCCGATATTAATGCCCAGACCAATGCATGTATATGCCTCATTAAATGTATTTAAAATAGCCTGGAGGTCCTTCTGAGTTGGCCAAAACAACATTGTCATTCACGTACTGAAGTTCGAGAACTGACGTTGTAGATATTTTGGTCTTCGCTCGTAATCTGCTAAGGTTGAATAAGCCACCATCCATCCTGTACACTAAGTGGCAGTTTCCCATCTATAAGATAAATTATAACTCCAACAGATATTGAGAATAAAGTGTAAGAAATTACACATCCCTGTTTGACGCCCGCTGTGATCTCAAAGGGTTTTCCAAGCCCATTGCTCAGAACAGTGTTTCATGTTATCGTGTAGCCGTCAAAGAATCTGAATGTATTATGGGGGGCAGCCAATTAGAGGTCAGATCCTCCAAATGTACCGCCCTCCTTATCCTCTAATAGATAAGGGCAGGCGCACATTACACAAGAGCAAAATAAACATATAAACAATAACAAATGATAAATTGCAGAGGAGCTGACAGGACTGCATAAAAGTGAATAGGCCTTTCTCTCTGGCTTATACAACGATTGTGCTTCCATGAACTCTCTTTAACTATCATCCGCCATGTTGGTACTATGAGCAAAGGGGAGGAGGTCGAGAATCTTATGTTTAAAGATATAACTCATTTACCTAGAATTAGTAAATTAAAAGGTTGCATTGAGTATAAGAATGTTTATTATATAATATAACAATTGATATATGCAAATGTAAGTAACAACAATGAATAAATAGATATTTTTAAATATATATATATATATATGTAGAAGATTGGGTTATGCCCATAATAATACAGTTGTCTTAACAACATAGGTTATGCCCATGATAATACAGTTGTCCTAACAACATAGGTTATGCCCATGATAATACAGCTGTCGT
Organism: Timema cristinae; assembly: GCA_039000515.1. Taxonomy (NCBI): domain Eukaryota; kingdom Metazoa; phylum Arthropoda; class Insecta; order Phasmatodea; family Timematidae; genus Timema; species Timema cristinae. The sequence goes on along the minus strand of JBCFYV010002855.1, from coordinate 74,922 downwards.
AACAACATAGGTTATGCCCATGATAATACAGTTGTCATAACAACATAGGTTATGCCCATAATAATACAGTTGTCCTAACAACATAGGTTATGCCCATGATAATACAGCTGTCGTAACAACATAGGTTATGCCCATGATAATACCGTTGTCATAACAAAGGTTATATACGACCTAAAGATTATTACCAAGTTAAATCCATGGCCCCTTAGGGTCTCTGCGGCAATCCGCAATACAATGAATACAACATCTAGCCACCACAGGCCAACCGTCTGCACAACAATAGCGAAGTTGTATTAACTAACTTGAAAATATTATCGGCAATCAAAGTTTACCACAATACACAGAGAGATCCTCCAAAAATAAATATACAATAAATACCAAAAACTACATAGCCGTACGGGCTATAACAATTCCCACATTAGGTAGGCAACACGCCTTACGTAGATTTAGAGTGACATTACAAAAGGTAAAGTTCACCATAAATGACAATTATTTGTAGATCCAGAAGGGCAAAAAAGGGATTCTACAAATATAACCTACATTAATAGTTAGAATATTTTATGCCATGCCGGGCATACCTTTCCTCGTGATCTAACATATTTACAAAAGACAATATATAATGGTAATCCAAAAATAAATAATACTAGTCCCAAAGTTAATTTTGAATGTACCGGCCGAAATAGAATTTGTACCCAGCATAGATTTCTTTTAAATGAATAATATAAGTTCCAAAGATAATTTTGATGTGTACAGGCCGAAATAGAATTTATACCTTAGAATCATCCTGTCCTAATGTGATTGTCGTATGACACAGTTGAATCAAGAAGTGATCTTACACCACAAACAGAACCCGTATATAAGCCGTTATTCTCTGAGGGGAGGGGAACATAGGGGAAACAAAAGAACATCAAAGAACAAACACATGGAACAGAGGGAAGGGGTCGTAAGTTACCAAGGAAACAACCAGAACATTGGAGGGCGCGTAGAACGTCACGTGTCAATCACGAGGTGAGTCCCATGATGCAACGGGCGACCTCACGCTCAATTTGCCATACCTTTCACTCGTTTAGTCAGTTTTCACACTTGGTGCAGAAAAAGTGCTCGCGAACAGGGAAGTTGATTTACGAGAGTTGAGACACACTAGCCGAGAAACGGGGCACTTCTTGGTGAGTACAATGTTGTTTATTTTAGGTGTTGTTCAAATAGTGTCCATTCGCTAGTATATCTTTCATTCTTGTAACGTTGATGTCAAATCAACGTTACACAAAGAGTATCTCAATTAACCAAGTCGAAGGCTTTGATGAGATCAATAAATGCCATGTATAGAGGGCGATTTTGTTCCCTGGATTTCTCCTGCATTTGCCTTGCACTGAAGATTATATCAGCTGTACCTTGGTTCTAAATCCACATTGTGTTTCTGGTAAAGACCCTTCTGCAGGTGGCATCAGACGGTTGGATAGAATTCTGGAAAGAGTTTTGCCAGCAACAGAAAGCAGGGATATTCCACAATAGTTGCCACACTGAGCCTTGTCCCCCTTTTTGAAGATAGTTACTTTTAGTGTGTTTCTTAATTCGGCAGGGATGATTACGGAGTTTCATATCTTGACGATGAGCGCATGTGTATACTCAGTTATAATTGGGCCCCCTTCCTTGAATGATTCAATAGGAATTTCGTCTGATGCATGTACGCTTTGTTAACCATGAAAGGTAGCAAGTTAACCCTGCAGTATTTCACTATGGCGCAGCTTATAAGATAGGGTTGTAGTGAGTTCCGTCTAGGTAAGGCTTCTAGCTTTCACGATAGACAGTGTGTACGTACACTCCTTGTACTAAGAAATATTATGGGATTAGCTTGCTTAGTCACACATAATGCAGCTTATAGTTTAAGTAAGTCATAGTGAAATCTGTAATGATAAGCCTTATACCTTTCAGTAGAAAATAGGCGTACTTAGCTAATATACATGTCACATTAATCTCCCATGTATTACCACCATCCTGCAATCCCTGCATGAAACTTTATTTTATGAACAATTTAACTAATCCCTCCTCACCGGGCTAGAATCCTATTTTTCAATAATCCATGTAGTAAAAAAAAGTGCACTCCACATTTACTGTTTATTCGCAACATACATGCTACAGACACCCTTCTCATTTTTCACCCTAACCCAAACTCTAAAAATAGTAACATAACAAATAGTACTAAGCAATTGAGCTATTTTTTTAAACTCGGAACACCACTGTTTATTTTAAACAGTCTTGTCAAGCTTCAAGTTAGCACATATCAAATACATGGTTCACACAGGTGATGATAATGGAGATGGCCACTGCATTCCCTAGACAACTCTTAACTCAATCACTGAAATTATTGACTATCTCTATAAATAAGAAATATGTATTGACCTGTTACCATTAATTATTTATGGTTTAATGTATAGTATAGTCTTTAAAATGATCTATTTTATGAATTAATTTCACTTTTTTCATTTCACTAAAAGTGTATATTTGTCCAGCATGGTTATGTGTACTTAGATTGATTGAAAATATGAACTAGGCCTAACAATTCTTTTAAATTTTATTTGCAGGTTTGACAGTAAAGTCGATGCTAAATGTGAAAGAAGTTGTCATGAGATATAATGAACATCTCCTTATGAGCACAACATAATTTTTAAAGCTGATTTAGTTTTCCTAAACCTAGAACTATTAGTTTTATTTGATCAAGAGAACTGCTACTTATCAAAGGTACACATACCATGTTTTATGAAAACTAGTTTTTTTTCAAAACCAAATAAAGTAAATGGTTGTTACCTAAATGTAAAAATGTATTATTAATAAAAATGTTTATATATATATATATATATATATATATATATATATATATATTTAAAAAAACAACTAAGACTGTTCTTTAGCCACTATTAAAATTGAATTTGTAACCTTCCATGTGTAAATATATAATGTATGTATTGTGGAACTGGCCTTCTTTAAAGCATTAATCAGTTAACTCAGTGCACACAAAAGAAACAAAAGGCCCTTTTGAGTGCCAACCTCAAATTATAATACTTTAGCAATGGAAAACAGGATGAAGTCTCGTTTACGCTCACAGTAATTAAGATTGGCAAGAAGTGCCAACTTATCTATAAACAATAGATTTACCAAACTTGAATAGTTACCGAGTTAAAAAAATGTTGAAGATGATAAAGACTTGAGTTAGGAATGCAGAAAAGGTGTCTTGAAGAACTGGAGAAAGAAAATAATGATATCTCAGCAGAGGTATATCTTACATGCAGAATCCAGGAAGTATCACGCCGTTGGTCCAAGGGAGCAAATGAGTTTTCGATTTTTGCCGTTAGGCTGTTGCCCATTCTGAACCTGCCAGGGACATTGAATCGTCTGGCCTGTAAAGGAATACGGGGCTGATTTTCTGTGCAAGTACAGAGTTACAGTTGTGACTTAACCTCTTTGTATTATTAATTATTATATACCTTGAGATGAAACCAATGAATTGTAACTGTAAATAACTTAAATTTGTTGATCGTTCGATTTTTGCTCTGATGAAGCCTGGTTCTATTCAAAAACTGTGCCCACAGTCCAAGTCAATGAAATCACAGAGATGCAACATCGCCGTTCGGCTGTTGCCAGACTCGGAATATCCACCTTAACATTTACGCCAAGCTAGATCATCTGGGAAAAGGCTGATTTGTTGTTTGAGTACATAGTCATTGTCATGACTCTTAACCTCGCGAATGAACTTATTAACCTGATGAAATAAAACCGATGAAATAAGCCTGCAGAATACTACAGGTGGTTGATTGTGTTGCCCGACTCAAGATATCAACCTTGACAGAAACGCCAAGCTAGGTCACCTGTGTAAGGGCTGATCCTATGTTCGAGTATGGAGTCATTGTCGTGACTCCTGACCTCATGAATGAACTTAACAACATGTACAAAATATTTGTATAATTAATTAACACTGTGAGGTGAAATTGGTGATAATGAATGATTGCGCTGGTCTTGGGATTTAGGGAGGATTTTCTTGACTGGGATGGGGGAAGGTGTGTATAAGGTATGATGATGATGATATGTTTATATTCCATTAGTTGATTTCCGGGAAAAGGATCGAAAAGTTGACTTGACTGTATGGATTAGGTCTGACGCGGATGGTAACATTTCCATTCCCCATCAGGGGCCGACCACGGCGCCAGCATTATCCTCTGGTTCATAGAAAACCTAGTCGGTTGTCCCTGTGGAGTCCGGCGGTGGCAAAGGTAATAAGAGTTGCTTGTTGGGGTAGGATTTTCTTTTCTTGGGATTAGGAGTGAGGTGGATACATTTCCATTAACCATCTGGGGCGTCCCCCGGCGCCAGGATTATCCTCTGGCTAGTAGACGACCTAGACGTATATCCCAGTTGAGTCCGGCCGTGACTAAGGTAGTAATGGTATAAAATGAGCGATAGGTGAAAAGTGATCCAGAACAGTTAAGTGGAGTGTTGTCGGCGGTCTGCTGTAATTCCGGCGTAGTTGATTGTCACATGTGGGTTAGTTATTAATTCTACAAACTATGCTAAGTCTAATAATAGTATATATATTTTTTAGGTTATAATAGACAATTTGTTGTGTTAAAGCTCAACTACGCCATCCTGGGTCGTATGTAAAACCTTTCCTCTGCAGGATCGTAGCGTCCTAAGTCCCTAACAATCTCGTTTGTGTGTGTGTCTGTCTGCTCGTATAGTCTCTTGTTGCAGTCTTTGTAAATCTCCTGAAGCTGCCTACAATTTGTCGTCGCGTGTAAGTCTGTGATTCTAGTGCTCCAAGGTGCCCCAGTGATTGTTCTCAGTATCTTGTTTTGTGTTGTTTGAAGTATTTTTGTGTGAGTTTTAGCCCCCCATAACTCCATGCTTGGCAGTTATATAATATTATCGGTTGAATCACTGCTTTGTAGAGAATTGTTTTGTGTAGACGGTTAACTCCTGCCCTTTAGAAGTGGATATAATTGGACGAACCTGGCTGTGGCTTTCTGATTAATGTCCTCTATGTGTTTCCTCCAAGTTAATTTAGAATCTATTGTGACTCCTAAGTATTTTGTTTCTGTTTTTACGGTAATTTCCGTATTGAATAGTGTGAGTGGGGTTGGTAAATGTTTGTTTCTACGACTTATGATTATGGCGGCGGATTTGGCAGCGTTGACCTTGATCCGCTAGCTTGTGAGCCAGTCTTGTAAGTTAACCAGGTATCTCTGCATTGCAAGTCTGGCGTAGTTGATGTTTTTGTTGATGGTGTAGATCATAGTGTCGTCTGCTAAAAGTCTGACCTTGGTTTGAGCGTGTATAGGAATGTCGGAAATGTATATGTTGTACAGGTGTGGTGAGAGTGAAGATCCCTGGGGCACCCCTGCTTTTATGGCGTGCGTGTTGGATTTGGCGCCCTCCATCACCACGTGGAACCTTCTCAGCGCTAGGAAACTGGTGACGGTATGGATGATCCATTGGGGGTAACCAAGTTTTATTAATTTTTGTAAGAGGCCTATATTTCAAACTTTGTCGAAAGCTTTTTCGACATCTAAGAATATCAATACTATTGATTTTTTCGAGAGAAAGCTTCTGTTACATCTTTGATTAAATTTAGAACTGGGTATATAGTGGAATGTTTTTCCCTAAATCCGAATTGAAGTTTGGGGATGATATTATGGGTTTCACTGAAGTGGTTTAATCTTTTTAAAATTAATTTTTCGAATACTTTGCTGAGGGAGTCGAGGAGACTTATTGGCCGTGTGTTTTGAGGAAACATTGGGTCCTTTTCAGGTTTGGGGAGTGTTATCACTCTCGCCAGTTTCCACACGTCGGGGAAGTGACACATTGAGAGTAAGGCGTTGAGAATGTGTAGTAGCGTTAATATGGCTTTGGGGGGAGATTGTTGAATTGTCTCGTTTAACAGTCGGTCGTGGCATGGCGCTTTCTTTTTTGGAAGGTATTTTATTGTGTTGTTTAGTTCTTCTAATGTTAATGGGTCTGCATGGTACATAATATGTCTGCTTTCGATACTCCCTTACAGATCTCTTAGCGTCCCTAACAAAATCGGAGTCTTTGGGGTTGTCGTTAGGTGTAAATTGCTTCTCAAGCGTCACGGCTATGGCTTCCGCTTTCTCCGAGCTTGTGTAGGCAATGCCGTTTTCGCCGTGTATAGCTGGGACTGATCTATTTTTATTTGATTTGAATTGTTTTGCGATTTTCCAGGTTTTGCAGGAATCTAGTGCGGTGTCTGACGTAGATGTTCCAATAGTTTCTTTTAATTTATTTTATCTTAAGCCTTACTCGTGCCCTTAGTCTATTGTATGCTGAACTATGGTGTGGGGTCCTGTACCGCTGCCAATCTCTCCTCGCCTCTCTTTTATGAGCAATCAGAAAGTCGAGGTCCGGATGCTGGGGTCTTTGGTCGTGTTTTACTGTCTCAAAGGTTGTGTTGGTTTTGTAGGCCTCCTGTACTGTGTTGGTAAATATCTCTGGTAGTGCGTTGTTGAGAAATATTTTGAACCCCTCCCAGTCGCTCGTGGATATGTCGTTTTAGCCCTTTTATTTCTATGTCTGTGTTTATTGTAATCTCGCACAACACGGGGTTGTGGTCAGAGTCCAATTCTTTGAGAACTGTTAGGTCCTCCGACGTCACTCCTATGTCGGTCAAGACCACATCTATTATATCGGGTCTGTGTAGTGGGTTTGCGGGGTAAAAAATGGATTCGCCAGGCCCTACTACTAAGTAATCGTTTCTATCCGCGTGTTCGTTGAGTGTTCTCCCGTCCCTATTTGTTAATCTGCTGTTCCAGTTTGGGTGTTTACTGTTTAAGTCCCCTGCTAAGAAGATTTTGTCTGAGTCTATGATAGAGTTTAGGTCGTGTTCCAGTAACGTCTTCGTTGGTGGTTTATATATGGCCGCGAATAGGATACTCCCGCTCTTGGTATTTCTTGCACTGCTGCTGCTTCTAGGTTTTGAAGGTTATTGTAATTATGACGGTAGTGGGGTGTATTATTTTTTATGAACACTGCAGTTCCCACTCCCCTGCCGTTGGGACGGTCACTCCTGTATATATCGCACCCGTAGAAATGTATATTTTTATTTGGGTTTAAGTGGGTTTCGTTTATTAAAGCAATGTCTATTCCGTAGGTTTTGAAGAGTTCCTCTAATTCTTTTGCTTGCGTGAGTATCCCGTTCGCGTTCCATATAAAAACATGTAGTATGTCTTTAGTCAGCGTCCTTGGTCCGTTAGTCATCCTGGGTCATAAAATATTCAGTTACACCTTCTATAAGAATGAACATTTTTTCTGTGGCACTGTTACATTGACCTAATCTGGCAAGGTATGGTTTGAAGTGGGCTATGATTTTGAAGATGTCTAATTCCTTTAATAGGCCTATTATTTCCTTAATGTCTGATAATGTTGAAGTCGTCTCTTGTCTGGGTGGTTGTGTGCGGGCCCTCTGACCTTGTACCGCTGCCGCGTAGCTTCGGGGAGTGCTGTTAGCTGTGGTGTTTTTCTGCGTGGGGGGTGGGGGGACACGTGCCTCCTCTGTGGTTGGTTGTTGGGGCCCATTCCTTAACTGGGGAAAGCTGTTTGCCGAGGCCTGGTGTGCTGGTGTGTTTTTTCTAGTGTGTGTGTTCTCTTGCGCGGACCTTCTCTTTTCGGGTAAGTCCACGTAGACGGGGCACTGACTGTAGTTAGCCGTGTGGCTACCTCTACAGTTTATGCACCAGGCTGGGGTGGTGTTTTCTTTTTTTTGAGCAGTCCTTTGTTTTGTGTAGGTTGGTGCATTTAACACATCTGGGGATGTTTTGGCAATTATTTCTTGTGTGTCCGAACCACTGACATCTATGGCACTGTGCTATGGTGTTGGTGGGTGGGATGTACGGGACAATTTTAACCCTTGTGTAGTTCAAACATTCTATCTTGTAAATGTTGGCTTTCTCTGTGTCCTTAGCTAGAGTAATTGAGAAGGTTGGTAGTAGTGTTACGGTTTGTGTGGTGTTGTCTGCTTGTGTCTTTCTTGAAAACTGTCTGACTTCCGTGACGGGGAATCCTACCCCCATTAGTTCCTGCTGGATGTCTCCGGTGGCCATATTGGAAGGGAGCCCCTCAACGAATACTTTCACTGGTTTGTCCTTAGGTAAAGTGTGTGAAATTCCTGTTTCATGTCTTTAAGTAGTTTCTCCACCAGTTCGAATTCTTGTTTGCTTGTCGTGTGGATTTTAAGTCCATTTGCTACATACGTTAATTTAATTTCGCATCCTACTTCCTTAGCTAGTTTTGTGATTCTATTGTAGTTTTGGGTTCCTAGTGTGACTATCGGGGGTACCTTGTCTTGGGAGTGGAGGTAGCAGTCTGTGGTAAGTCGTTCTTAGTCTGTTGGGCTTGGTCTTCTTGTGTTGAGATTTGGTTTTCGGACCTTTTAAGGGCGTCAAACATGTTGGTAACAGTCAGTGCTGTTTTCTTTGTTTGTGTATGTTTGCGTGGTCTGAATTTACGTTTGCGTCCCGGTTTGTCCGCCATCGTGAAAGTACCTTGTCCGTCTGTGTCAGCCTCCATGTCTGAGATGTCCGTAGAAGTGTATTCCATGTCCGAGTCGGTTTCTTTTTGTGTGGGGCGGTCGGGGGCGGCCATTTCGCTAAGCCCTGAAAAGGGCAGACTAGTGGCCAGTGTGGAAGGGATAAGATACCCTCCTCTGTGCAGTGGTGGTGGGCTTGTCGTGTTGTGTGGTGTCCCGGAAGACGGACTCCGACTGCGAGGTATTGCTTCGCAGCCGGTCACGCTTTATGGCCTACTTTAGCTTCGTTGGCACCGTTAGGTTTCCACCACAGGAACTACCACCTGTAATATAATCGCAGATTGTAAGAACCGGCGACTATTGGTTACTCAATTTGAATTGAAAAGAATAGGTGTAAACAATAAATAGATTTATTAAACAAAAACATATATAAAAAATATTAAGGTTTACAATGATATTACGGGTTATACTTTGAAGTTTAGAAGCAGACAATTAGACTTTGAGAATTTGATTATTCTGCTGTAGCTTCCAGCGCTGTGCAGGAGCCGGGCTACTGGGTGCATTTTTCTAAAGAAGACTAAGGACTACGCTACTCCCTGATGATCCCTTTTATCCTGAGCTCCTCCACGTGTTGCTTTAAAACCTCTAATTTGAGAGGGGCGAAGTAATACGGCCTAGACCTGACTGGCACGTGGTCTAATAACTTTATGTCACACATCAGGACATTGGTGCACCCTAATTCTTTTGTCACCAGATCTCTATACTCATTAGGGATCTGGACCACCTGTTGTCTTTTTTCCTCTGACTAATGAAAAGGCATGAATTTGACTGCGTCAGCTCCTCTAGATTGCTCTACGTGCCAAACCTATCATACGGAAAATCGATCTTATATTTGCACGGGAAAATCCGCATTCTAGACTTGTTCAAGAACTCCCTCCCCAGTATGACCTCTACACTTAAGTTAGGGGCGACCCAAAACCATGTCTGCCATGAAAACCTAGCTATTTTAACCCAGTTTCACTTTGTTATTAATGTACATGATACCACCATCAGCGGTTTCACACCTCATATCACAAATTTCCCTTTGCTTAATGGACGAGCTGGACTCCAGTTCGCTGACAAATTTTCGGGAAATTAAATTATGTACTGAACCGGTATCTATTAATGACAGCGTGTCCTTCTGTCCCACTTTGGTTTTAACTCCTGATAAATTTGGAGTACGCCCCTGAATTTTGCGAGATTCTAGGCCTAACCATCGTGGTACACACACCAAGGCCCTGCTTTGATTCCCTTGGAATTGTTGATTTAGTTTGTTGCGTACCTCTCTTTCATCTCCCCTTGGTTTGGACACTGTCCCATTAAATGCTCTGGTGACCTACAAATGAAGCACTTCCTCTGTCTATTCGTTATTGTGGCCATTGGGGACTCTCTGGGCGTACTCCCCCCCCCCCTTCTCACGGTTTGGTTTAACCTGTATGTTGGGGTTTGTTGGGATTGTCGCATCTGATTTTTGTCAATACAAGCGGGTTTGTTTTGTTGACGGTACCGCTACACTTCTAAATTAGCCCTTTCATAATGAATGGACTTTATCTGCAACTCTTCTATTGACTTTACGGAGTCTCAGGGTATTTGTAATTTTATTTCTGGACTTAAGTTTGAAAATAACCTATTAAGCTCCCGTTCAGGAGACTATTCTCCGTGATGCCTAATTAAGGTTTGAATTCTTATAAAATAATCGGTGACTTTTTCCCAGGGTTTTTGTCTCCTGTTTCTAATCTGATCCTCTAATCCTTCTAAGTATTCTATTGAAAAAAAACTGAGTTTGAAACTGTTTAGAAAAACACTCCAGTATATCAAGACGCTGGCGTGGTTTCTTAAACAGTCCCTACGACTTCCTTCGAACAGTTCTGGTAATGCAGTCAAAATTTCCCTGTCTGTTAATGAATATGCCTTTTTTTGTTCTATTAATCGCTCTAAAAACTCTACGGGATCTGACCGTTCGTGGAAATTAAGGTTCCACTTTCTAACGAGATTGAGCGCTAATACGTCTCTGTCCTGGTTCAATTTATTATATTCTTCCCGTGGTTCGGCCACCTGAATGCTTACACTATTTCTATCGGGGCTATACCCCATCCTCACCCCTGGTGAAACCTGTGAAGTGGCATGACAGACATGATTCTGTGCCTCAGGGTAATCTGTTATTTTGTCTGAATTGGGAAATTCATAGATCCCTTCCTCGATGTTGGGTGACTCTGTACCCTTGTTGACCTCGATGAGATTTCCTATCATGTATTCAGCTTGATTGAGTAACCGCATGCATTTGAGTACTAGCTCATCTCTTCCAGCCGCCTCTGTCCCTATTCGACCTAACTGTTGCTGTAGATGTTTCAATTTAGTTTGAAATTTCCTGGTTTGCGATAGGGAAGGAGCTTTGGATTCCCCTACTCGTTGCAATAACAAATTGAGTATTATTTCTATAGTGGGTATTTCTATCTCTCTTGACGGGCATTCGCCGGGGTTGACTAATGATATTTTTCCCACTCTCTCCTTTTCCCATAATTTAGAGAGCTGTGGTCTCATACCCTCTACTGTTGATTCTGGCACCACTCCCCTCATACGAATCTCATAATCTAACTCGTCCGCTTCTAACCTGTTGCTTTCCATGTTCCTATCGGTAACAATAAACTAATAAAGTGGACCCAATGTGGCAGGACCAGTCGCTAACTTAATAGAATAATAGTGTTTTATTAAACTTCCATTAATTCACAGAATATTGTGAATTTGTTTCACATTCCCAAAAATACAATTAATGCCTATAAGACTATAGCTAATACATGATATGTTGACTCAGTTAATTTTACTAGTGCATCTCAAATTAACCGTTTTTGTTTCTTACTTAGCTGACCACTTGTGACGCCTATATGTCCTTTTCCAGATTGTTTGATGTTTTGAAGTCCCCTTGGATCCTGCCGACACCTGCCGCTGACTAGTTGTTAGGTTTATTATCACCGTCCTCTCCGGCCATGGAATAATCACCCTAATTGACTGCTGATGCTGCCGCCTTGTCTTGTAGTGTCTGACATCCCCTGTTGTGGATTATGTTCTCCTTTAAGGACTGGGTGGCAAGGTAGCCAAGCCCGAGAAAGGTGTTGTTGGACAGCCCCTCTGCCAATGGAAAATTGCCCCAGTTGATTGTGGATGTTGCCGTCCTGATTTTTGTTGTTATTTGTTCCACATTGTGGTTAAAGTTGAAGTTGACCCTCTTAAGGACTGGGTGTTGTTTGACGTCCCTGGTTGTGGTTGAAGTTGAAGTTGAACCTCTCAAGGATTGGGTGTTGTTTAGCCATCTTATTCGCGTTGTTAAAAGTGCCCAGCCGGACCTTGAATGTGTTAAGTTGTTGGTCATGACTTTCGGAACTGTCGAATGCGTCTGCTTGACGATTGATAATCGTTAAAGATGATTTATTCTTTTGTGGCCGTGGATCGTAACAAAAATCTGCTACCATGAAACATACATGTTGATCTTGAAATCACAGTTTATTTTCTCTTTGAACATTGACATACATGAAATGCATGCAAGTTTTCCTCTTTCTTTGGCCCGTACATCACTTGCGCATTGCAAGCGAGCCGTTTTATGAGTGACCCAGGTGATGGACCAGTTCCCCGCCACCTCACTCGGCCCAGCTCTAGCGGCAGGTTCAGTAACTCCAGCCTGCGCCGGACAACTGCGCGGAAGTACGAGAGGGGCGGTAGTCACATCACCGTCACAATTTCTTAACACGGCTAAAGATTGATTGAATATTTCACAGTTATTACCGATATATAGTAATTATAGTTACATTATATTACTACATTTACTATAGTGGGAGTTACGGTTACATAATAGTTATAGTTACAATATAATTGCAGTAGCATAATTGTAATTATAGGTAATCTTATTTTTCCTGTTTAAAATATAGTCCCGAAATTTAAATTCATCTTTAACTGCCTCCTGGATCGAAGACTTGGTGAGACGTACCCATTTAAATTTGATGTCCCTAAAAATGGTGGTATTGAATTCAAATTTGGAGGTTGACGTATTTGCTCGTTTATTAATCTAGATTGACCTGTATTATTATTTCTATTAATATATCTTTTATTTGAATCTATTTGCCTCGAAGGTCCTTGGTTCTTATCCTGTTGATACACTCTTTTAGGATTTGAATATCTCCTATTTTGCTCTTGTGTTTGAGAATTGTTTTGATATCTATTCTCTCTATCTTGTCTATTATTGACCTCTCTAATTTGGGGGTTAGATAAATGCCTAGGCCTATCAAGATTATATCTGTATACCAGATCATTGATTTCTTGATTTCTTAGATATCTATCATCAAATGCCATAAACACTCTATCTACCTCTTTAATATTGTGTTTATTTATACTAATCAGAAAGGTTAAGCTCTAATACCTTGGCAGCCTCAGGCACGGACACAATAAATCTTCTAGCGTATAACCCGAATGGGTAGTAAGATGCGGTGCTAAATATTATTATTATTAATAAATCTTCTAAAGGACTCTTCTGGGCGCTGAAAGCGTTGTACATATAGTATGCGCAAGTTTTCCCTAGCTCTTGAGGGAACAAGACAATCTAAAATCTTACATTTTATATGTCTTCAGCTTAACCCTGGACGTAAACCTTCAGAAAATAATTGGGTTAACTACCCCGAAGTCTTCTCTAAATAGAGCGCTACAAACTCTAACTCAGATCCTAATTTCAGCCTACAAACCCTGTCTATTTCAACCAGAAATACAAAAGGCGATGAGCTGTCCTGACCATCACACAACGGTATACGGTTTACAAAATCTGCTAGAATTTTATTTTTAGTTTTATCACTCACTAAAGCACGCGACAGGTCGATCGGAGCCTCAACCCTCACCGATACTGCTTGGTGGTACACAACTCCCACGGGTCCAGTACCATCAGACGTTTAACCTCTGTCAGGTTCCCAAGAGAATTGTGCGGAGCCAGACAACAGTGGTTTCGAGTGAACATTGCAGCCTTCTCTTAGCAAGCTCAGAAATTAGACCCTCTTTGTTGAGCCTGTAGACCATGGATTTTGACAACACCCCAGAGTCACTTGCCGCACCCTCTCCAGAAGCAGCGTCCGTGATCAGTATATTCTCTATGAAACAGAATTAGTAACAAGAATAGGTACACACAACAATGTTAATAATGCAAGAATGATTTCCAACACAGCTCAGATAAAGAGATGGATATCAAAGTGGCGCAGTGTTACCACCCACTCTACTACCTCTTATCACCGGCCACACTAGACTAAAAGGAAAGTGGGGGTAAGCTACATAAATTTAATAGAAAAATGACATTAGCAACAATTTGGTAACAATATGAATATTTTTATTTAAAATAATAACGATATCAAACAATGATTTACATGGCCTCAAAAATCCATCAGGGGTTGTGTTGAGAATCATATTAAACAAATGCGCAGTTCTATCATGCGAATGTTTCCAAACATGAAACAAGTTCTTAAGTCAACTAGGTCGGTCTGGAAGAGACAACCACTCAATCCAACAACACAATGTCAGTTTCACAACAGTGAATATCGGCAAAACAACCTAAAGTGTTGACTATCCTAGCAAATTACATTATAAATGTCTAGTCAGATATTTATTGAATACAAAAAGAAAAGAGCCTAATGGGTATATTTGAAATTGGTATGAAAGTTGTCTGCTACGCTACATTGAATCAGACAAAAAAAAAGAGAAAGTTAAATTTAATATCGTACGAATATTTCGGAGAACAAAAGAGTTTGGCTTATAGACCATAGACCAAACTCCCGCAGGACTATTAAATGTTGACACAATTACGGACGTTAACAAGATCCCTACTTGTTAATAAAAATTATATAACATACAAAAGAAGTCTAGATAAACCACAATTAAATTCAATTAAATAATTGGGAAAATATTAAAAGTCAAAATCAATCCATCAGCCAAATTTTATGTTACTTTACCAAACAATTCAAAATAAGAAAACATCGTCAAAAGTTGAGTTTACATTAACAGCTAAATTCAGACAATTCAAATTAAATACTTCTAGCAAAAATTAGTTCAAAAAATATGGAAATCCGATATATTCAGTGACCTCACTGACACTAGCGCCTAATTGGCGGCAAAAAGAATTAGGTGTATCATTACAAAATTTAGCATTACAAACAATATTAATTTTAGCAAAAAGTTTATGTTGACTATTCAGGTTTATTCCAATAAATACGTTACTTTAATTTCAAATTTGAAATTGCCATAGCTCAAGTCCATTAAAATAATATTGATGAAATAAATATATAGAGAATACGAAAACATCCTGAAAATGTCCAAGTCCAGGACCAGACTTATCCTGACGACGTCTAATACAATATTCTAGGACATGACTTCTCCTGAAAGCATCCAGTTTAATAGTCGATTCGTTTTCAGAATCACCGGACTTAAATAGTGTTTCTAGTCGCCTGGGGTTGAAAGGGGAAGGGGGATAGGGGGTTGTCCATATACGTCGGTGACGTCTCATCGGCCACTTCGATGGATGAAAATCAGCACGTACACCATCGATCAATCTTGGATTGGCTGGCCTCTCTTCATCACGTCTGCTAGTGTTGACAAAAGATCTTTTTGACCTGAGCACCAGAGATGTACACACATCACGGGCTGTCTTAGAGGTAGTTCCGTCTTGCCCGCAGGGGGGAGGTTAGTCGTAATTCCGTTACTGTTGTGAGCGTCATTCTTGAGTCCTATTGGAATCATTTTGACTCGTATGCTGCGCGCATCAGATGCAGTTACACCCAGGTTTGTTCGTCTCACCTTCAATTTATGACGCGATGAGTATAGTCATGTCTTGAAGGTTGTTCTAGCCAGAAGATACAAAGTGTAAGCACATGAACATTTTATTGATTGCAGGGAGTTCATTCTTGTTTGATATGGTTTAGTATTGTAGACGGATTCTACATTGGACTACAATAGAGAAGCTTACTATTGCAGGAAGTTTATTAATATTGCAGTTTAATATGGAGTGGGTAGTATGACTTGAAGATTAGTATGGGGGGTAATGTTATGTAACATCACCAAATGTTACAGTAGCAACACTAAGATTTTTGGATTCTAGGGATTAGTTTGCATCTTTACAGTATACCTACCGAATCCCAAAAAGTACAATTTCAAAATTTATATGTGAAGTTCTGGATGACATTTACGAAGCCTTGAAGCAATATTTGAAGGTTTGTTGTCCTAATATTTATTAAATTTATTTTAAAAGCAACAGGTTCAACTAAAAAAAATACAATGAAATATATTTTCAGTTTTGATTCTATTCATAACTATTCCAAGCTTGCATTATTATGTTTCTAGCTCCATTGTCACTGGTATTGTACTGTTCTCTTAATGTTTGTGGTTGAACGACGTCATTAAAGGTTTTTTTCTCATTAAATAGGAAAATGAGGTGAATTAAAGGGGGTTGATGAAAAATATGGACTAGAAACAAATTGAGAATACTGTGTGGGTGGTACTACATTTGAAAATGAAACTCCCCGACCTAATCTTTTTTGAACTAAGTAGTGTAATATGTCAGACTGGCATTCCAAAGCAGTATTTATTGGAAGTTGTCTTAAATGAGCTGCAACTGTGTTTCCAAAGACATCACATTCGTCGGTTATTGGTTGAAGAACATGTTCTCCTGTAGCTATTTCTTGCAGAGTGTTAACTGCTCTAGTAATAGCGTCTAGATCACTAAATTTAGTTTTTTAATAGCGCGTTTGCCCGTGTTACATCTAGAATTTCTCTTTGCTTTCATATTTTCAATAGCATTGATTGACTCATTTGAAGTCGATGGTGCACGTGAATTGATAATACAGCTATCTACTGCAGTCTCTTCTCTATCAAAATGATGATTGATGAAGCTCATTAAATGTAATTTATTTCCCACAGTTTCTTGACCTTCCTCATCTTCTTGTAACTCTTGTTATTTCTAAAATAGATATTTTAAATATAAGCTACGTTGTTATAGAACAGTGTAATGTTAATGTTATAGGCCCCTCTTATATATTCGAAAAGTCATGGATGAAGTATATTTTTCTTTAAAGAAATGTATATAAATTTTCCTTTTAATAGTTCATCCATGAATGATCAGGCAATTTTAGAAGTAAATTCAATATACTACGTTTTAAATCTTTCTTTGTTTACAAGTATCCTTCGTTCTGTTAAAATATCTGGTGATGAGTTGGCTACTTTTTACACAATAGGAAGCTAGCCTTCACAACATCAGGTTGCCAAGAATTTTCCTGTTAATTGGCTTTAACACTGAAGATAAGGGGTCCAAGAATCAAGGGGCTGGAGCAGCTTGTGGGTATAACAATCTCTTAACAATCACTATAACAATCTCATAGAAAAATCTATCTCAATCTGTAGCAAGCTCTAACTCTAACTCTGGCTATGGGCGTCAGTTCATTACACGAATAAAAACTGTATTAATTTAATGTAAAATACATAATATTGAAAGCATAGTTCATTAAATAAATCGTATATAACATAATTATTAATTAAATCGCTTTAGTCAACATAAACTTTAGCAGTCTGCTACTAGTACTTTTGTAGCAAATTGAACCACAATTGTTACTAACTTACTAATATATTAGTAAAACAAATTGTTTCAGAACAGTCCATTTTTTATTTTACTTATTAGGTTGTGTTTTTACGTTCCTCCAGCACTTTTGTTTAGCAAATATTTTTCTGGTGAGTTTGGGTTTGTTATTCACTCAACACTTTTGACGTATTGTTGATTCAAATGGATCCTCACTGAACTTTATGTGTCTTTATTCAGTTTCATTACAATTTTAAGAAAGAAAAAGTTACTCTTTACATTTTTTTTGCAAAAATAAATGAGATGGGTTGCGCCCATCTACCACCGTTCCCTGATCCTAGACACGATCACTAAAATAATAATAATATTTAGCACCACGTCTTACTACCCTTTCGGGTTATATGCTTTAAGTACTAATTACGTTAATGGATTTAGGAATTGGGAAGGTTGAATTAGAGGATGTGAAGCCGCATTTACGTGGAGGGAGAGTGGAAAACCATTTAGGAAAAACCACCCAAGTTCACCCGACCTATATTCGAACCTCGATCTCCCCGTCCTCAGCAGTCAAGCACAACACGACAAGCGTGTTAGCCAACTACGCCCCCGAGGCGGGTCACTAAAACATTTATAGGTAAATACGTTACACGTGCAAACCGATTGTTTGTCGAATGTAGATTACTGTATTTAGCTGTTAAATTTTGTTGATGATTCGTAAATTCCATAGATCACACCCTTGGTTGTTCCATTGGTGACTTCAGCGTTGAGGTCGCCTGTCCGGCGAAGTTTGCCGAATTATTGGTGAACCTTTCCGCTCCCAAACCTTGATGAATTATCACTTGGTTTGAGTCCTCCAGGTCTCTCCCTGGATCCCCTGCGTTGGGTATAGGGACCGCGAAAGTTGTTCCTACTAGCTCTGTAGTCTTGCTTTGGTACGTATTGCTCCTACTGATGATAGCGATATAAAATCGCACTGCCATCAAAGTTGGTGAAATGTCGAATGGGTCTAGTTTAAATTCTGGAACTGCACCTTTGTCGACCAGCTGGCCCTGTCATGTCTACTTTAATTGGACATTATTTGTAACGTGTTGCGATTTTGCTGTTGTTACTCTTTATCTCTTGCTTATTTCTGATGTCATTGGCTGGATCTACTACCATTGTACTGTCGGCCCCCATAGGGCGTGGATATGTTTCAGAAGCATTAACAAAATCGTTGCTATGAACTTATGTATATAGTTTATGTTAATGTTACAAAACCCACTAAAATCCGTGAAGTGTGAATGGACGTGGCGGACGGTGACTGACTGACTGGTCTACACATACTATGAGGTCTTGACTCTGAGAAGCCTCTCTAGCAACTGACTCGCTGCTCGCCTCAGACAAACTCACCGACCCTAGCGCCACAGTCGCCAGTCAACGCAACAAACCGCACATGTCACACTTTTGAAGCCCTATGTATGAAGTGGTATACTTACTTTTGAGCAAAAAAATTTCAACTACCGTCTCAGCGGAGACCAACGCATAGTCGAAAATGCTTTCGGTATTTTAGTATCGTAATTTCGAGTATTTGAGAACCCTATTTCCTTCTCGACGGAAAAAGTCAATAAAATTGTGCTAGAATGTTATGCTCTACATAAATGGTTGCGAAAGAGCTCTCCTGCTACATATCTTACTCCAGGATTAATAAATAACGAAAAATTTGAAACCGGAGGTATACTGCCAGGCACATTGCATGAAATACGAGCAGGTGGACTTTGCGACATAAGAAACGTTGGGAGCCATAATCATACAAAACAAGCTGTAGTGATTAGAGATAGATATGCTAACTATTTCATAACAGCATGGAAATTACCATGGCAAAATGAAATGATTTTAATTATTATTACAATACATATAAAATTATCACAATAAACACTTACCAAAGTATTCTTTGTATCCCTTGCTGCCACAATTCTCTTCAGGAACTGGCTAGCCACAGAATACCAACCTACTGTTGGTTTGTATATGGCGTCTGTTGATGTTCCACTTTTATATGATTTTGAAATCTTATGATGTTCTAGGGTATAGGCATTTCAAATGCTTCGTATTTTGGTCTTAGCAACACTTACACCAAATTCTGTAACTGAGTCAGACATAACCTCGACTATTTTTCTCATTGTATCATCTCTTTTATTTCTGTCTTTATATGATGAAAGTTTGTGGTTACACAGCTATGGATATTGTTCAAAAGCCTCAAGGAACATTATTATAAGTTCTAGTGACCATTTCTTAGATGATTTCGCCATTTTTTGTAGAAAAACTATTAGCAATCTATATACTTGTTCACAAACAATGAAGCTACTGGTGCCAAAAAGTACAACCAGTCTTTACTTTACTGGCGCTAAGATTAGTGTTACCAGTCAGGCGGTGCCAGTAGATTCAACATGTTTCTATATGTCACTAAACTGGTGCAAGTCGAGTGGTAACACTTATCATTGGATGTGGAAACCTCGCTTCAAGTAAGAGATAGCTACAAAATAACATGTTCTTCAATCAATAACCAACGAATTTGAAGTCTTTAGAAAAACAGTTGCAGCTCATTAAAGACAACTTCCAATAAATACTGCTTTTATCCATGGGCATAACAAAGTTCTTAAAAAATCCCTAATTTGATATGAAGTGGAGGTAAAATAAAATGTTTAGTGTTGACCAGTGGGGATGTGCGACATTTTTATGTTCAGGAGTAAGATATTCTCATTTTGGGCATCTAATTTTGCTGTAATTACTTTTCTTGTCATGATTGTCCCACTCGCACAAGAAACAATACAATTTAGTTTAGTTGCGCTGCAAACCAAGTAACAGTGCAATTACTTTTAGATCACGACATAATTATGTTCCAATTGTACTTGTCATTCCAAATTTTCTCCAGAAAGAACTTCATATTTTCATAAGATTCTTCATGTTAGAGACATAATCTAAAGAGACAGAAGTAAATTTGTTTCCATCATGCAAAAGGACACCTTTCAAATTAGTTTAGAGGAGTCAATAATAGTAGCCACTATTTTGTTTTATGTTCATGACCAAGAGCAAATATTGTCACAATAAACTAAATCATTACCTTTAAAATACTTGTTTTTAAAATCATCTTAACGGTCACGGAAAAACCACACGCCAGTGTCTCGCTGAAGTAAATTCCAGTCCTTCAGCCTATACCCCAAAAGGTCGGCCTGTTTTTTTGGACAAATTCAAATCCCAGACAAGGTTGTTTAGATCACCTTGAGTTAACAGATTTGGCGCAAAAGAAGAGGTACTTGATATAAAATTAGAGCCATGTTGTTCCTTATGTTGAACTAGGCCAGCTGCATTATTTTCAGAGTCTCCATAGTGTACAGTAACGTTTATTGGAGGCTGTGGTACAGGTAAGTCATCACTGTGCGAAACTGGCCTGATAGCATATGGCAAGATTTGGTACATCACTGTATGTTTGGATCTACTTATTATTCCTTTTATGTTTGTTAACAAAAATAAAAGTCTGATGAATGATCTTGGGGTTCCCTCCAAACCATGAGAACTGCAAAGCACATATGCCTGGAACACTTTACCCAATCTGTCAGACACTTCAAACGGGTTGAACAGCAGATATGAGGAGCCTAGATCTTATCTTGGTCCTCTACTTTGCAAAGAAAATATAGCTCATAACATCTTTTAACAAGTGGATTTGAATTTTGCCATTGAGCTATAAATGTCAACTCCCCACGTGTATAGCAGAAGGTAGCTGGATGATTTATACACTTTCTTGGCATAATGACACAGTATCAACCACAACACAGTTTCACTGTAAACAAATCATCAGATAAAAGAGAACTCAAACACCCAGTGCGTACACAGTGAATGTCAGCTCACTACTGGCATAGGTTGCTCAGAGTCAGGTGAGTGACCTGTTTATGTCGCAACATGCTACACATAACTTGTTTGTCTGGCGTCTGCCTTCTCGCCAGTCAGTCTGGCACCTGCCTGTATATACTAAAACAAATATATATACCAGGAAAAATTACATAATTAATTGTGACAAAATAAGTCAAATCTTTCAATATATTTATGGTATTTATAAAAGGTTTCATCATAAATAAAACTGTTGGTGATAGAAAACTGAAACCTCCTTTATTTACACAAAATGCAGAAGGCCCAAAAGGTAACAAAAACAATTAAACAATCAGAGTGAGTCGTTTGAGTGATTTAAGTAACAATAGTCCGAGAACAGACTACTGACTACTTCAGACGCACGCAATTTATCCGGTTGCAGAAAATAGTCATAAAACGGTCGTCCCTTGTGTCCTTATTTTTGAAACCTCATTATATAATTAATATATAAATAAATAACCTAAGTCTATGGCTGATCGTAGAATGTGGAACAAATACACATCAACATAAAATACCAGAGGTAAATTTTAAATAGTTTATTTATAATTATAATATATGGAAAAGGTATGAAAACAATGTATGAAGGTACATATACTAAATACGATTAATGTATTGCTTGAATATTTAAAAGGTTGAGTATATATAATATATTATATATTTATAAATGTTAAATATTAAAAGTTAATTTGAAATTCAGTCTTCAATAATATCGATGAGTTCACTTTAATTTAATATGAATTGATCAAGTCCCAGATCCTTTTATAATACAATCACAAAAGAATATATTATAATCAAAAACCTTATCTTTCAAAAGAACAAATCCCTATTAACAATATTAATGGAAAAATCTACCTGGCTAAATCTAACCTTGAAAGTAATAGATAAATTAAATGCATCAAAAATAGACAGGAATAATAAACAAAACTGACTTAAATAATCTTAATTTCCTTTAGATTAAAAAAGGGCAAGAGTTCTGGGTCTTCAACTCTGTTAAAAATTAATAAAACAATTGCACGTCCTTTTTAATATTCCATTAAACACAAACCTTTCAAACACTGTATTTTTCCGCGGTGTACAATGTTGTTCAAATGCAGCTATTACTTCGTCATACTTTGCTGACTCTGTTAACTTGAAGTTATTATATATTACCAGGCCTTTGCCGCCTAGCGATGTCATTAAAATGACGATCTTAACCTCATCTTCTGCTGTCATTAGTCTTTTTTCTTGAAGATAGAACTTGACTTTCTGTTTGTAGGATCTCCACAATGCCACCAAATTGGGAGCGTCAAAATCGATTGCCTGTGGTGCTGTGAAGTTGAGTTCTACTTCCGACCCCGTTCTATGTTTAAATATTAGACCCATTAGAAATTATGATAAACTTTCCTGTTTTATTGTTGGTTACATCTAGTACAGTGCTAGTTACTAAACAGGTATAAGAGCTAATAATGAATACATTGCTTGAGCATATACAAAAAATATATATGTGTTAGCGATGCACAATGTGACCACCATGAATCTTAAGGATCGAACTTCAAATATTTGAAGTCGTCTTTTCACATTCTTTTTCGTTTCTGCTTGAAAATCACAAACTTCACTGCAAAACAAGCAATCACGTTTGAAGTCAAATATAGGTGCTGCTGATCGAAGGATTATTGATTTTTGTGGCAAACGATTACTTGCAGCAGTAATACTACTCTCACGAGTATAGTCTTTACAGCACATATTATGTAACTTCACATTAGTCTTCGGCTCACAAACTCCACTGAAATACTCCTTTATTTTTCTTTATTTGTCAAAGTGGGAAGGCCACCGATGCAAGATTAGATATGAATTTGACATAAAAATTGATCATACCTAAAAATCGGGTGAGTTTCCTTGTAGTGTTGATCATGGGAAACTCGCGCACCACTCGTGTACGTTCGGGGTTCACCATCACACCTTTATGGGAAATTATGTGGCTCAGATACTCTATTTCCGCTACTGCTACTCTTAATTTCTTTGGATTAACTGTAAGTCTGGCTTCCCTTAATCTTCTGAACATTTCTCTCAGATGTTTTTCATGTTCTTGGTAGTGTTCAGAATACATTACTAAGTCGTCTAAATACGTAAACACGTACTCGAACTGAATGTCCCCGAATATGTTATTCATCAATCTACTAAGCGATTGGAGCCCCATTACACATTCCAAAGGGCAGGAAATTGAATTCGAACAGTCCCAAGGGCGTAACAAACGCCGTGTATGGCTTGGATGACTCTGATAGAGGAAGTTGGTTGTAGGCTTTATTTAGACCCACCACCGTATATACCTTGGCCTTGCACAGGTATTGAAAGGCCATTTCAATAGTCGGCAAGGGCGTCGCTTCAAATTTCACTTTGGCGTTCAATTTTCTATAATCTATGACCATCAGATTTTCCTTGTTTTCCTTCATTATAAGAAAATCTGGGGGGCATAAGGACTTTTAGAGGGTCTGACAATACCTTTCTTCATCAGATCGCGAATGTGATGCCTAAGTACTTCCAACTTGTATGGCGCGTAGTGGTAGGGTTTAGAACGCACCGTCCCGGTTGTCGAGGAGTTCAATGTCCAAGGTTAGCATGTTAGTTCTTCCTATTTTTTTACTTATTACGTCAGAATATTCACTCAATACCTTATCAAAGTGTCTCGAGGATTCAGTCCCCACCGCTATAGTTAGTTCTCCTCGGTTAGGTATGGGTACTAATTTAAACTTAAATTTGTTATTGAATTAAAAAATCACATTATTGTTAGGAAAACCAATTTTCATACCAGTGCGATTAATAAAGTCGTTTCCTAATATAACTGGTGTCACTAAGGATGACACAATCAGAAACCATATAGGCCACGCCCATCTTTCTATTTTGACGCTTATTTTCCCCCTTTGTTTTACATTTAGTGTTCTAGTGTCCTCCATGACACATACTACGTTACATGGTGTCGGCCCATTGAGTTTTTTTCCTAGGCTCTCATAGAACTCTTTAGACATAATATTGTTAACTGAGTCTGTATCGAGAAGAGCAATAATGTTTTTTGACATACTTTTATAGTCACCCCCTTTAGAGTGCCCCCGTGGTCAAGGTTCACGGGTTGGATTTTCGGCGTGGGTTGGTTGTTTGGACCACGCATACTTAAAAATGTGGCCTCTTTCTCGGCTCCTTACCCCTCGTGTTTCTATTAGGGCAGTCAAGGATTAAATGTGTAGTCGCGAAACAATTAAAACATTTTCGTGTGATTGACGAGGGGTTGTTTCCTCTTCCTCTATTGTAGTTAATTTTTGAGTCGAAGGAGGAAGTTTCCCTTCTGGCCCTTCGCGAAAAGGCCCCTACTCCAAGGTCTCGTTGGCTTTCCTGGTTAACTTATAAGTTGTAACTGTCGTTCCCTTGTTGGTTACTTCTAAGTTTTTTTTGTTCCCAAAATTTATTTCGTAATTTCTAATCTCTTGTTGGGCCAGCTCGAACTGCGCGGCTTCCTTCACTAGCTTCACTAGCTGGTCCTAGTTAAATTTATTTTAATATCGGGTCTTAAGTTACGAAAGATACTGCTCAATTTCCTGTTCTTGCGTGAACCCTCGTGCCTTCTGATAAGCGTTTGTAATTCAGTTACGTACTCCTCTATTGATTCCGCGGGTTTTTGTATCCGACCATGAATATCCTCTTCTGTTAACTCTTTATAGTTAGTTTTTAAAAAACTACTTTTGAAGGAATTCAAAAATTGTTCCCAATCGCTCCAGTTACGGTGATTGTTTCTTAACCACCATAACCTACGTCCTTGAAAAATTTCGGGTAGTGCTTGCAATAACTCTATATCTGTTAAATGGTAAACGGTTTTCGTTCTTTTAACCTTTCTAAAAAATCCACCGGGTCCGACTCCTCCCCAAAATATACCCCCCATTTTATCGCTATACTCAAAATGGTTAAAAGTCTTGTCTTAACAAAATTTAGTGATGCCGTTTGAACGGGGTCAGTTATATTTATTCCACTAATATTAGGGGTATCTTTGATGCTTGTTGACTTTTCGTTTAAAACAAGGGATTCCCCTTAGGGACCTCCTAGTAACTCTTCTATTCCTGCCAGCGTGGGTTCTCTATCATGTATCTTAACTGACTTTCCTTCTACTCTTGTTCTAAGTCGCTCGCATAGTTTTAAACATATCTCTTTAACTTCTATTAATCTTGCTTCATCTATGGTCGCCCTTTCTAGCCTTGATGAAAGATGTAATAACGAGGTATGGTATTTCTTTAATTGACTAGGGTGAACTTTGTCTTATCGGTTATGTCTTTCTGTAAGTTATTTAACTTGAGTTCTACAATCGGGACTTCTTCCGATAGCGGCGGAATTAAGGAGTCTTTCACTCTAGAGGAATTTGTATCTCTTTCCTTATCTAATAGCTGAAGGAGTTGGCTACGTAACTCCTCAGCCGTATCTAACGGGGTTTCTCCACGAATATTAACTTCATATTGAAGTTCGTCTCTAAACAACCTATGTGGGTCTAAATCCATGATGACCATTAGTGCCTACAATTTTGTTAAAGCATGCCTTACTATTCAATTGTACTGTACTATTGTTTTCCTGGTTTGCATTAATCTCCATCCTTAGTACAATAATTAACTTTGTATCTTTAATTGGCACCCACTTCTCTCCTTTATATACTACAAATGCTCTAGTACTATCCGGCATTGACGGTACCCCAAAAGAAGAGGTTTTCTATTTTCAAGTTTAGTAATAAATAGACAATGAACACCCGACATCAAAAACAGCGTCAAACGAAGCCTATACTCTTCGTCGGACCTTGTTTACTTTTCATCTTTCTTAATGGCTAGTGGTTTCGGAGTTAGTTTGCATACCCCTTATCTAACCCAATAAATATTAATTATTAACTCGAACAGGTATTTGTTAACAACAATTGGCTTTAGTCCCCATAAAATTTAGTAATTAGTTGCCAGTATTTTGTGGCACATAGATTAACACATGTTATTGACTTTCCAATACCTTAGTAACACAAATGGTTTTAGACCTGTCCTTATTTAATATTTATTTTACTTCTTAGACTACCCATTTATATAAATATATGTTCTATTTTTTTGCACTTTAGTTTAGCAAATATATTCCTGGTGAGTTTGAGTTTGTTATTAACACAACCTGACGCTTTTGACATATAGTTTATTCACTTGCTTTCTCGCTTAATATTATGTGACTTCATAGTGGTTTTAACTATTTTAAGAAAGAAGACTGTACTCTTTACATATTTTCTTTGCAAAAAATTTAATGAGATGGGTTGCGCCCATCTACCACCTTTCCCCAAAATTGAAAATATCCGCTTTGTACTAACACAACACAACACAACTGTCTTTACCCAAAATGATTGTTTGTTAAATCTGGGTTTTTGCACTTAGCTGTCAAATGTTGTCGCCGACTAGTAGATTCCACAGACCTCCCCCATTGTTGGTCAGTTCGTGACTCCAGCATTGGAGTCCCCTGTCCAGCAGAGTTTCTTGAACCCTCGGGTGAACCATTCCACTCCCGATACTTGTTGAGTTGTGGACTGGGATGATTATATTCCATTCACGGTAGGAATTATTCTCTGAAAGGTCTTTTTACCTACCAATATCCTACTATATAATAGATTTATAGGAGGGAAAAAGGCCTTTCAGAAGTCAATTCCTACCGTGAACAGACTATACTTGCGGTCTCGTCGGCCCCCTGGGATGGGTCTAGGGACCGCCAAGGTTGGTCCTACTGGCTCCGTAGTCTTGTTTTGGACCGTATTGCTATGACTGATGATAGCGATATTAAATCGTTCTGCCATCAAAGTTGGTGAGATGTCGTCAAATGGGCCCAGTTCACCTTCTGGGATTGCCTTGTTGAATAGGTCCGCTTCACTATTGTCGACTGGCTGGTTGTGTCTTGTTTGCATGAATTGGACGTTATTTATAACGTGTAGTGATGTTGTTGTTGTTGTGTCGCTTTAACTCCTGCTTCTATATGGTGTTGTTGGTCAACTCTGCTCTGTTGCCATTGCTCCGCTACCATTGCGCTGTCCTCCCTTTCTGTGGATTTCGTTTGGTAGTAATCAGTAAAACGTCGGCGTGCAGTTAAATATGTTTTATTTCACCGATAAATCAACCACACTAATCTCGCGTTACGTGTGCTTTGGGCTGGATAGAGGTGGGGTAGCCGAATAGCCTACCCTCGCCAGGAGGTGTTGACTGTTACGAGTCTCACGAGAGAGTCTCTTAACTTAACTTCAAGCAAACACACTCTGAACAATCACGTACGCTAGCGCTCCAGTTTTCTAAGCCCGCCACTAAAAGCACACGTAACAATACATGCATTATATATGATTAAACCCAGAGAAATGAGAGGGCAAGGAACAAGTTTGGTGGAACATAATCGGGTCACGGGGGAGGGGAACGCATGACAAAACATGTTTGTGAAGCTCTGAAAAACAACTCCATATTTCTGGAACACTATTCTTTGGGCTAGAGCACGTCATCGGAACAACTTCCTTTCCCAATCACGTCAGAATCTTCTATTACCGCATGCCTCCTACTGGTCACCATTTGAACTCTGGTCGTCAGTCAGCTGCTTGTGCGCCACATCCTTGTTAAGTTGTGTAGTGACATTGCGGAACCATCGTGTGGTGTTTTGATGGTGCAATAGTGTAAGTTGATCACTTTATATCGTCTTCTTTCAACGTTTATTTGTAGCTAATGCTAAAAAACTACTGGTTGCATATTTGAATTCAGCATTAAAAGTTGTGTTAAAAGCGGGCCTTACACGATCAATAATATTGACAATACAGCCGTCAATCCTCGTGCCAACCAGTCTCAAACTTGCTCTACTTACACGATCAATATTATTGACAATACTTTTGTCAATAAACTTGCACAGTACCTCTCTTTCGCATACGAGCAGGTGTATCTGAGTGGTTTTATTTGGTTGTTTCTGGGTTTTGTCCTTCCAGAACATGGATAATCACACAAAAGGTTGCATAGCTATTATTTTGGCGCATGGAAATACTCGTCGAGTAAAACGCAAACGCTGGATGAAGGAATGGTTGAAGAAAAGAGAAGAATATTCTCATCTAGTTTTGTTGAAGGAAATTAGCCTCAGCGATGTTGAAGATTTTAAGAACTTCTTTCGAATGGAGGAAAGTACCTTTAAGAAACTGATACAGATGGTTGAACCGTTTTTGAAAAGGGAGGACACAAATATGAGAGAAAGTATAACTGTCAAGGAAAGATTAGCCTTAACCCTGAGATACTTGGCCACTGGAAGAAATTTTGAAGACTTGAAGTTTTCTGTCATCATGTCACCAGCAACTATCAGCGCAGCTGTAGTTGATAGGTGTGAAACGCTTATATATGTCCTACAAGGCTACATGAAGGTAAGTTTTCATAGTTTTTATTTGTTTGTTCATTCTATCCATTTTATTTTTTATATACCTGTATTTTGGATTATTACATCCCTTTGTACGTACCTGCTTACTTTCACTACAAAATCGAAGGATACCAATGTATTGGCTGGTTTGATTTTCCTCCCTACATAGGTATAACAATGAGCTAGTACATAGGCTCCCTTCACTTTGTAAATGAAAGTGAGTAGGTTGTACATACTTGGTACGTAGGTAGTAAAATGAAAGAGATAGTGAGATGCATTAATTACTAGAAAAATAAGTACGTATATTGAATATAACAGACAGTACAAAGTAAACATTTGTCTCAAAAATTAAAATAACTTAAACACTAAGAAACTGAAGTTAACGAAAAACCTTGAGCAAACACTTCAAAACCGCCAACACTCACCCTTTAAAGTTCTGAAAAAGTGAGGAGATGTCCTCTGTAAGTTCATTTCGAATGGTGGCGTCGTCACAGGTGGGGAAGAAGTACTATAGTTGAATGTCGAGAATGATGATGAACTAGTACTCTGCGAATTATCTGAGCTTCTTGGAGGTTCATGTTCAATATTTGTTTTAACGGAATTGCGTTGAAGAGTCCCCAAGCTTGCTTCAAAAAGGATATCATTTATTGCTTTCTCTGCGAAAGATCTTTGTCTGGGCTCCAAAGTCAACAATTTTTCTCCCCAAGCTTTAGCAATAGTCGGAATGTTGCTGTCAGGGTTCGATGAGGTTTCCAAAAGGGTACATGCTTTTTGTAAAAGCTCGTTTTGCTTCGAGATTGGACCTTGAATTCTTGGTTTTTTGTTTCGAGGAGTTTGAATAGGGGATGGTGGGGGAAGCATTGAAGATGTTGAAGCTGTGGAATTATCAGACGTCTGCTGAGAGCGTCCACCTATTTCTTGACTCTGCGTACCATCCTCTTCCTGCTCAAATTCCTGAAAACAATAGAATGTTTTATAATCAAGTACACCTTACCACAGCAATTTTTGTATGTATTTAATTATTGTTGTTTTATTTTTTTCAGTTTCCCACGACTGCTGCAGAGTGGGGCGACATAGCTCACGAATTCGGAACTCGTCATCAGTTTTGGAATACCGTGGGCTCATTGGATGGGAAACATATAGCTATAACGAAACCAGATAACTCAGGATCCTTGTTTTATAATTACAAGGGTGTTTTCAGTATCGTGCTTTTGGCTCTAGTTAATGCGAAGAAGGTATTTATAATGGCTGATGTTGGAATGAACGGTCGAATTTCGGATGGAGGGGTGATGTTCTACTCGAAATTCGAAGAATTCTTCCAGGAAGGAAAATTGAATTTACCGTCACCTGCACCGTTGCCGAATACAAATGATCTTTTCCCATATGTATTTGTTGCGGACGAAGCATTTGCATTACATAACAATTTATTGAAACCTTACTCTCAAAGATTACTGAATCCACCTCGACAAATATTCAATGAGAGGTTGTCACGAGCTCGAGTAGTTGTAGAGAACGCATTCGGGATATTGAGTTCACGGTTTCATGTGTTCCAAAGACCTATCAACCTACAGCCTCCGAAAGCTGCAGTAGTTACCCTTGCCTGTTGTTATTTGCATAATTTCTTGGCGAAGGAAAATCAACTATATCTCAGCATCAGCTCAAAAGATAGAGGGAGAGATGCGGAAAACTGGTTAGCCTTGCGAAGTACTTTACAAAGAAACAGTTCCACTGTTGCCAAAGGAGTCCGTGACAAATTTTGTCTTTATTATAACAATGAAGGCAAATATTAAATACCTTGTTTACTGATGATTTCCTTTAAAACAATGTTACGTTATATGTGCAACGTTTATAATTAGCTGAAATAAAGTACCATTAATACATATCGCTTTGAAGTTTCTTTTAAACTTTTCACGTACAACATAGGGGGAAATCATGTAGAACATAGTGGGTACCGATGTGTTTTAGATACCGTATTGCATCGAATATAAGCCTCACCTTTTTTGGGCTTTTTCCAATGCTCAAAACGAGATGTTACATTCGATATTTTATGTCCAAAAATAAAATATCTATGAGCCATCGTATAGAATTTACGTTATTTTTACCCATCTACATAATATCAAAAAAATATATCCCAGTAAAAATACTAAATCATTTTAGGTACGTAGTTTCATTTAATTTGAATTCCCAGAAGTAAACGTAAGGGTATAAAAACGATAATAAACTAGCCCCTTTGTTTACCTCTTCCGCTTAAGAACTTCTATTCGTTTGACCTCAGTTTTGAAACGTTTAAACGTTTTTCTCTTTTCTCTGTTTATGTTTTTTTGGTTTACTTTTTTTATTAAAAACAATATTCGGCGGCTTATACTCGATGTAATGTGGTATTTATAAAATTTAATATGTATGTACGTAACAAAAAACAACAATAAAAAATAAACTAAAAAATAATTGTAATTAAAAAGTACAAAAATAAAACTCACCTGTTCCACTGCTGGTTCCGTCAGCTGCTGCTGAACTGGTTTCTCAAATATCTCAAGAAACGATAACGCACAATACACCCATGAGGAAGGTGTGTAAACCTCATCTGCACTTCCTTGTTCTTAAACTGTTTTTTTTTTCACATCCTCTCTCTTGTTGGCTCCCGGCTTTATTCTCATTAAAATGGGTATGAGGAGGTCAAGAGCCGAATTTCTTGCTGCCTTCTTCGAATATAATGGGTTGGTCGGATTCCACAGTTCTGGGGATAGCTCATAATGTTCGATGAAGTGGCGAAGGGCATCTTCTTCCTCACGAGAACCAAGTGATCCAATAATATCTTCATTGTTCTCAAGTACTAAATCGTATGTAATTGGGTCGGTCATTGTTAACTTCACAGGAGCGTGACTTGAACTGAACTGAGTATTGATGGAAATATTGCCGCTCGCCTCTATACGGTCAATAATATTGACAATATCCCCTCCACTTTACAGTATTGATGCCCGAAAAACAGAAAATCCGGATATCCTTCAATACTCCATCAATATCTACCGTCAATCCAGTTTTTCACTTTACACGGTCAATATTATTGACAATATGAACAGGTATTGTCAATATTATTGATCGTGTAAGGCCCCTATTAGAAACACCTTCAATATTCCATGTGCCAAAAATAGTGTTGACCAGTGATAATCAGTAAGCCATCCATAAAAAAAATTTACCTCCAAAACTACCATTTGTAACCAAATTATTAGTCATTTTAAAAATAGTTCATTTTTTTTTAAATCTGTCTTTTTTAAACTATCCTTACATTAATTTTTACTCAAAAAAGTTTTGAAAAATTAGTCGTTAGTAAACTACCCATAAATAATATTTTACCACCAAAACAAGTAGGGGTGAAGGGGGTTAGTGTGGATATGGGGTTGGTGTGGACGCACTTACCACCGAAAAACAGATCGCTCTAATATATTTGAAGAAGCTATCAATAAAGCTTTAAAAGAAATTACTGTTGTGAAAAAATCAATAATGTCGGCTGCATTCAAGTACATTTTGAAAAAGTCAACGTCACACAAAGATTAAAATTTTACAAGTTACAACATTTTGAAGTACAACCTGAAAATATTAGTGATGAAAACCCAATGAGGAGCATAAAATTGCAAGTACGACATAAATTTAAGAGTTCGTCAAGTGTTCACGGATCAAGCTATTACTGTGTGAGTATTTAATCAAAGCTTTACAAATTCATTATCAAGCAAGAAAACTAGCTTTTCAATATGCCATAAAACTTCAGAAAGAATGTCCACTCAGTTGAAAAAAAAAAAAAAAGAATCTGCTGGAATTGACTAGATTCAGAGCTTTATGAAGAGACATCCTAATGTAACTCTACGAAAGCCAGAAAATACAAGTTTGGCTAGGGCGACTTCTTTCAATGTGACCAATTTGAAAAAGTTCTTTGACAACTAACTATGAGTCAGTCATGAACCAATATAATTTCTTGTCATACCGCATTTTAAATTTAGGTGAGACTGGCATAACCACACTGTCCTTCCACGTCTAAATGTTATTGCTGAAACAGAAAAAAAAGTAGGGCAGATTGTATCGGTGTTACTACACTGTGTGTTATAATTACTACCACTGGAAATACTCTCCCTCCAGTGTTTGTGTTTCCACGAGTAAGGTATCACGAACAATTTTTGAAAAGTGCTTTAATTGGAAGATTGGGATTAGCTTGTAGGTCTGGATAGATGTCAGGTGAATTGTTCCTTCATTTACTGCAACACATTCAACAGCACACTCAGAGCTCTCCTGATAATCGTGTTGTGTTATTAATTTACATTCATATCAACCACGCGACTATTGACCCTGTTACTTACGCAAAGGATAATGGAATGGTCATTCTATCTTTTTCTCCATACTCCTCCCACCGTTTGCAGCTACTAGATGTTAGTGTCTATGGTCCCTTTGAGGCGGCACTAAGAGTGATATAATGGTTGGATGCTATCAAATGCAGGAAATATGATTTCCATATATAACACTTTAGAACTTGTGACTCAAGCTTACTTGCACGCATTCACCTTAAAAAACATTCTCTAAGCTTTTGCCACTACGTTCATTTGGACAGTTAACCGCTTGGTTTTTGGAAAAAGAACTTTTTGAGGAGCTACGTTTCCGACCGACCCAACCCAACAATATATCCGACAACATTGGTTATGCTGTTTTCTTCAGGAACCATCACACATGGTGTACCAGAACCTGTGTTACCTAAAATATCTGTTACTGAGACCCCAATCACTCCAGAAGTTGTGTGGCCGCTACCCAAGGCTGGTATGAGAAAAGGATCAAAGTGAACCAGAGAGAGGGGCAAGTCTAGGATCTACACTGACACTCTATAGAAGAAGAGATTGCAAGCTAAACAGAAGGAAAAACATAATAAACAGAAATCTCAAGAAAGGATGAAAATCAATTTGACAAAGCGAAACATGTTTTTTGATTAAAGCACTGCTGGTGAAATTATGGAACTTGTTCTAATTAAGATTCTGAATCTGGAATAGAAGACATTTCTTTGAGTTAAGGTGAATCTTAATTTCCTGAACCTACATTGCTAAATTTAAGTGACAAAATAGTATTAGATAATTATCTTTTGCGGAAATTAAAAAAAAATTAGTTTATAATGTGAGCCAAGTTAATACACAATATGGGAATAGCGATTTTAATGTAAAAATATTGAGAAGAACAGGCAATAAATTTGTTTATCATGTCATTGATGACATATCTTCAGTGGACAGAAAATATATTGTTAGTAAATTTCTTCTTTCATTTAACATAAAGGGCACAGCCAGGGATTCAGGTAATATAACATTTGGAGTCGACATTAGCATGTTCAGTATTAGCTGAATAATAATAAAAAAAAGCTTAGATTTGATTTTATATATTTAAAAAAAATTATAAGTTTAATATTTTACAGTGTTCCTTTTGATTTAATTGTTAATATTTTTACAAAAATAATTACTTATTTAAGATGTCCACTTTAACATAATGTATTTTGCCATCAAGTCCACTCTAACCCCCACAATGGGGCCAATGTTGACTATGTAAAATATGATAATTGCATATTAAAGATAAATAAATGTTCTTGAAATTGTATTGCTTTCAATATTTTTTACTATCCTTGGTTATTTTTTATTAACTTTCAAATATATGTCCACACTAACAAACTTTTCCCCTACCTATATTGCTATACAGTTTTATTTTTAATGTCAATCGGTCCCAAGAAACCCAGTTAGAGCCAAATGTTTAAAGATTATTATGAATATCTTGAGTTTTAGTAAAAATAAATTATTGTAAACTACCCATAAATGAATTTTCCTTCCAAAATAATTATGCAATGTTATTTGTCATACCACACAATCCCCAGATATTCATTTTAAACGTAATCGTTAGTTCAATTTTAGAAATATTTGTAGTTTTCCATCATTTATCTACCCTTCAACAAATTTTGCCCAAAACCAATAATAAAATGCTTTTTATAATGCCAAAAACAACCTAAATATGCATTTTCAATAAAATTTTTAGAGCTATTTTCGAAATATTTGGTATTTAAATAAAAATCATTAGTAAACTATCCTTAATTTAAGTACTAGTATATAAATAATAATAAAAAGTTCTAATTTATAGCCCTTTAAAATCTCAATGTTAAGTTTGAACAAAACACAACGAACTGTTTTGAATCCATGGCCAGAGACAGATTGATAGGTATACAGAGAGATAGACAGACAGACATGAGGATAGACAAAATTTTAAAATATACTTTGGATTCATGCTCACATAAAACGTTAAGATTCGTCTTAATCTTGAGATAGATTTTTTCAGCATCAAATAGGGCCTACATCTTTACCTTAATATGAAAAAGTAAAAATAACTTTACACATTCTTCGTGCAAAGAACAGGTACACTAGTTAGTTAAAGTTATTATTTATTCTTTTTATTATTAAGCCATCAATTATATCATTTCGAACTAGATATGTTTAGAAAAATATTATAGATAGAAGCACCTATACAGAAAACTACTTAATGCCATTCGAATATAGACCTTGTACATTTTTCATGGGATTATCTGTAATAAATAATTCTGGGCGGAAAAATGACTAATTTTCTTAATTGTGTGTAGAATGTGGCGTATCCATAATATTTTGTGGTAATCTCTTAAGTATTCATTTATAATCATCACTCATATTCATCCTTAACTAACGCCACATTATTTTAGTGAATTTTTTTTGATAAAGTATTAACATATTTTTAATATATCATCAAAGCTGATGCTTAAGTAGTAAATTTAGAATACTTTAAAATATAGTTTGTACTTAGAAATAATTTATGCTCACACATTTTTTCTTAACTAAGAAAATACATGTTTTTGCTATACCCTACCCGCATTAAAGTTAATATCGTCACTAAAAGACAATCCAATATTATTGTAAGCGCCATTTTGCCACGTTATAGGTACCGGTAGTCAAAAAGTTAATCAGTCGTATTAAGTTAACAGTATCTTATGTTTTTTAAAAAAATATGTATTTTGGCATATTTAACTTAAAGTGTTGCAAGAATATTAAAATAAGTTATAATTATCAATGAAATGGCGTTTTAAGATATTTTATTTTTCCTAGAATATGTATTAGTGGCGGTTAAAAGACTTAGAATTGTATGTTTTTATTGATGATATTTAACAGGATAGGACTAAGCGAGTTCTTTATTCTTTATTTATTGTGTCAAATTATTAGAAATATGTTTTATAGCACCTATACACAATATTCTTAAATTTCCGATTCCATTAGTATAAACCTTGTCAAAATATTAAAAAAAAAAGAAATCTCACCTAATTGTTTGGGTAATGCTCCACCATAATTAAGTCATATTATTGTGCAGAACAAAACGTTTCTTGTGATTACGAAACTTTCGTAGGTCCTAGAACAGTCTAGGCCTAGACACCATATATTATAGCCTAAATGTATTAATACGCATTAAGCATCTACAAGCACTAAATTAAAAAAAATTAATAGACCTAAACTTTGCAAGTGATTAACTATTGTGTTATCTTTATTTAAAAACTTTGAACGTCATACAACGAAACAACCTGAAGCAAATCGTCACACATCTCAATTGCGATATACATGAGCAGATTTCCAAGCATCTCAACTGCGTAGAAAATTGTTTGACGCATGATAATATTTTTGAGGCAAAAAAAACAATTTTCTCTAAATAGACTCAACTAAGCTTAACTTAACTTTTCATGTGTGGAAAATAAACATTATCGAGCTCTACCTAACCTTTCTAGTTCTTCTCAATACACCCTATCTCTTTCAGGTCAATTTAAATGTATGTCCAATTTCCATCTGCATCTAAGTTTTCCTAATGGTCTCTTCCCATTGGTTTTGCAAGTCAATACTTCAAACACAGTTCTAGATCTCCCAGAGGAATGCCTGGTCTCCACCGTGGTTCGGATTCCACGTTAAACTGTAGGTCCTCCATTTCATCTCACAATCGCCCTACCATTACACATTAGCGTAAGTGCGTATAACCCGAACGGGTAGTAAGATGCGGTGCTAATAATAATAATCTAGATCTCCCATTCATTCGCACAGCATGTCCTACCTACTCTAATCTATGAGATTTGATTTTCCTAACAATGTCTTAGGGGGCATTCAAGTATTACGTAAGTACACTTTTGGCCATTTTTAACTCTTCCCCCCTCCCCCCCCCCCGGTGTAAGCAAAAATAAGCAAATACCAGACTCCCCATCCTGCTTATGTAAGATTTGTCAACTTTTTTTTATTTATTCACAGGAATAACCATTCTATTTTTCATGCAACTTTGCCTAGGTAGTAAGACAAGATGATAAAAAAATTAAAAATTCAGGCCATTTATAAATTGCTGCTAATTATTAACATAGAGGTGTAAATTAATATTGTGAAATAATTGACGACACCGGTATACAATGAATTAAACCGATATAATTAAAACAGTTAAAACATTACAAAAGCTAAAAAATTTAATTTACCTTTAGTTGAAGTTTTATTAGTGAGTACACGAATATTATATTTGTTAAAAAAAACATTCCAAACTCCCATATTATATTTGTTAAAAAAACATTCCAAACTCCATTTAATCCGATGAACAAGGTCCTTGACTCCATGTCTCAACACTTTCATCAATATGTTTCTATTTGGGGGGTTAGGTCACTCAATCCTGGGCTTAATTCTATAGGCTTCTCCACTTCCAGGGTTCCTACGCTCTGGAAAGTCAGGGAAAGTCAGGGAAAAAAATAATAGTCAGGGAAAGTCAGGGAAGCTTTAAAAAGGTCAGGGAAAGTCAGGGAAATGACAATTCATGTCTTCATGTCACACTTAGAAAAAACAAAGAAAATATTTTTTCTATTTACTGCGTCATAAGCCACTGCCCCAATGAAGAAAGCTGAGGGGCACTTACCATGCTCAAACTTGCCCTAACACAAGTTTTGGTAGCATTTTATTTCAGAATGTGAACGCAGAGGTTTCCTAGCCTGCACATGACAATTCTTTTAACTTTAGTGATCACTTGTTTTTGTTCTTGTTCAAGGTTTGTCATCGTTATAGTTTGATACAGTGCACCAGGACTGATTAGACTACACCAGCAATGTCTAACAAAAAAAACCGTTTTTAACCAGCTCTGGCTAAGCCCAGACCATTTTCCTGAATTCTCATACTGGATAAGTGGCGTTGAAAGTAATAAGCTGCAGGCATTTTGTAAAGTGTGCAAAAAAATTATAAACTTAAGTAATATGGGAAAGCAAGCATTAGCTTCCCATGCAAAAGGACCAACTCATATCAAAACTCTTGAAACTTTGACAAATCAACGCTCTCTGTTGACTTTTTTTTCAAAAAAAAGTCAAGTGATTCAGGTTCATCGAGCTCCCCAGTTTCAAGAGAATCTCTGGCACACAAAGACATTCTACCTAGTGATGATTCTGCTGGTTGCTCGAAGAGTTTTTCTGTTTCATCGAAAATCGTAACGTCGCAGAAGGAAGCTGTTGCTAAAAGTGAAATTAGTGTAGTGCCTCAAAGAAACCATAACACTTTTGTTATAAAAGATGATATAACTAAGGCAGAAGTCATTTGGGCTATGCAAGTTGTTGACAAAAAAATGTCTTTCAATTCGTGCAATAATTTAAGTACAATTTTTCAATTGATGTTTCCCGAGTGTTCCATTGCCAATGCCTTTACCCTTGGTGGAGACAAGGCTGCATACTTCATTGTGCATGGCTTGGCTCCATTCTTTCATAATAATTTACTGGACCGCCTAAAATCATGTAACAACTTTGTAATTTGTTTTGATGAGGCATTGAATAAAGTTATTCAAAGAGGACAGATGGACATTGTAATTAGATTCTGGGACAAGGAAAATCATAAAGTCATCAGTCGTTACTTAAACAGTGTGTTTTTCGATAGGAGCACTGCTGAAGAATTACTGAAGCATTTTCTGGATGGTATTTCTCCTCTTCCACTCTCTAAGTTGATACAAGTGTCAATGGATGGCCCAAATGTCAATTTAAAGTTTATAACACTTCTTCAGGAACACCTCAAATCTGTAACAGACAATGAAGTATGTAGTTTGCTAAATCTGGGAACATGTGGGCTTCATGTTGTTCATGGTTCCTTGAGAACAGGAGTAGAGTCTGTTGATTGGGATATAAGTAGCTTATTACGTCACATGTACTACCTGTTCACTGACTCTCCAGCTCGTCGAGCATTGTTCACCCAGTTGACAGGGTGTACAACTTTTCCATTGAAGTTCTGTGGTGTGCGTTGGTTAGAGAATGCGAAGTGCTTTCAAAGGGCATTACAAATTTGGGACCATGTTATTAAGTTTCTCAAAGAAGCAAAACTTCCTAAAACAAAACCTGTAGAGACACTGAAAAGAGCAGCCTGTGATCCATTCCTAAAGTGTAAACTAGCGTTCTGCAAGACAATTGCAGATGAATGTCAGCCTTTCCTGCAACGGTTCCAGACATCAAAACCAATGACTCCATATCTTTTTGAAGCTGTAGAGAAACATCTAAGATACCTTATGAATCGTTGTGTGAAACCTGATCTTATGAAGTGCACGGGTCCAAAGTTACTGTCTATTGACACAAAAAAATCAGAAAATTTGATCCTTAGCAAAAATATTGATATAGGATTTGCAACAAAACGTTTGTTAGGAGAAACTGCGATCACAGTAACAGAAAGACAAAAATTAGAATTTATACATGAGTGCCGCAGTATGTTAACCACCATGATTGCAAAACTACAAGAAAAAAGTCCCTTAAAACAGAAAGCTGTGAGAGGTTTGTCTTCATTGGATCCTTGTGTTATTCAACATTCACCTCAACTGGCCCAGAAGAGATTTTCTTTTCTTTTGGAGGAACTCAACCATGCCAACATCATAAATGATGTTCTGGCTGAAAATGCCAAGAAAGAATACTTGCATTTTTGCAACCTCAAAAAATCTGAGCTTCAAGAAATATTTCGTCCTTGTGATCAGTTTAGTGATGAAGTAGGACTTGACACTATTTATGGTAGCTTTCTAATAGGAGAAGCAAACTACAAACATCTTTGGGAAGTAATAAAGATTTGCCTTGTCTTGTCGCATGGGAATGCAACTGTTGAAGGTGGTTTTTCAGTCAATAAATCTTTACTGGTTGAAAACATGCATGAAAAGACAGTCATTGCACAGCGTCACATTCATGATGAGATACAAGAAGCAGGAGGGATTAAAAATATACACATTAGCAAAAAGATGTTGGATTACGTGAGAGGTGCTCGGAAACGCTATCATGAATACTTAGAGATGAAGAAGCAAGAAAAAAGTGAAAAAGACAAGAAGAAGGCAGAAAAGAGGAAATTAGATATACAAGTTAAAGATTTAGAAGGAGAAAGAAAAAAATTAATGATGGCAACTGAAGAGAAACGAGAAGCAATAGACGTGGAGTTGCAAGAACTGAAGAAGAAGCAAGCTTCACTTTATTAAATATAACATAGTTTCTTATTGTATGACTATAGTGATAATTTTAATAAAAATAAAATTGACTTGAGACATGAATAATATGAAAGCAGACAGAGTTCCTGTTGTAAGCTATTCAGTTCAGGAAATGTACAGTTTAGGTAAAATAAAACTGTAATCATACCAAACTCTTTAGTATGTTCTTAGTGGCCTGTTATTTAATACGTATTTCTGCTCATGATACCAAAGGGAATCAAGTTTGTTACAAATTTTTGATAGGGATTATTTTTCCATCATTTTCCCTCAACTGATTGGCAAGATGTCTGCTTTCTAATTCTTCCATGAGAGGTGA
This sequence comes from Timema cristinae, assembly GCA_039000515.1. NCBI lineage: Eukaryota > Metazoa > Arthropoda > Insecta > Phasmatodea > Timematidae > Timema > Timema cristinae. The sequence goes on along the minus strand of JBCFYV010002855.1, from coordinate 34,635 downwards.
GGCAAGGTCGGCTGTAAGGGGGGAGGAGGCCGAAATAAATTTATTTAAATTAATATTTTCACGTGTATAGTACCGTAAAGTTATAATGGAAATTTTATGAGAAATTGGTCAGGGAACTTGGGAAAATAGTCAGGGAAAAGTCAGGGAGAATATTTTTACAAATACTGTAGGAACCCTTTCTTCCTCGTTTAGCCACTCAGTTTCTTCATTACTGCCCGAAGCTGCTGGAAGGCCAAGCGGCTTGCAATGCGCCCTCTCTCAATTTAGTCAGTCTTTCTCTGTCTTGTAAGCATTGTTCTGATCCCCCTTCCCCCCTTGTCAGCAAAAATAAGCAAAGCACGAACTCCCTACCCCTCCTAAGGTGCTTACATAATACTTGAACACCCTCTTGTGATGAGTACAGGGTCATTATACAACTTTGGAGGTAAATCCCTTTTTTCGGACCATATATCTTGCTTAGCACCTTGTTTTTGAACAACCTCAAATTTTATTTCATCATATAACGTAAGATAGGTACTGTAGTCCCATGACTTCTATGGTGCTGACTGACATTTCACAGCTGATGGCTTTTGAAAAGTTACCTGACAAAATTATGTATCCCTACGGTGAACCATATGATCTGCAAAAACATGTGTTTAGCAGCTGTCACTTCTGACAGTCTAAATTTAGGTATATACCTAAATGTAGACTGTCAGAAGTCATCTGTGAGCTGTCATTCAGCACCAAAGAATTCACGAGGTTACTGTACCAAGTTTCACACTCAAAGAGAATGACTGCTAAAATTATTGTTTTGTATATAGGCTATTCTGAGTTTTATATTCCTTGACAGCAGGCTAGATGTCAACAACTTACTGACCAAGTAACAGCATGCATTTCCCGACTATTCTTTTCCTAATTTACACTCTAATATTATTGCTGGTTAAAATTGTTCCTAAATATTTAAACTCATTAAGCCTGGCAAATGATATGTTACTCAGAATATTTTCTGAATTATCATCCCCAATCTGTTTTTTCTGTGTGTTTATTAGGTAGTGGACTCATAGGCACTGAAAGTGTTAAAAATAGGCAAGCAAATAGCCATTAATAAAAGTATGGGATTTCAGCACCAGAATAGGCATTTAGAGGGAAAAAGAGCACAATAAGCAATGTGCAAAATTGATTTTATGACCAACTTTATTACTCAACTCACATAGCTTTTTTTAGCACCATGTCTCGCCACTAATTTAGGCTGTACACGTATGTACTAAATACACCAATATGTTAGGGGCTAGAAGGTGGAATTTAGATTAAGTATATCTGCATTTGTGTGGAAGGAGAGTGAAAAACCATAGAATAAAATCACCTTTAGTAAACCAGACCGAGAATTGAACCTTCACCTCCCCTTGGCTGACCTGGCGGTCTAGGGGTAAGGTGTCGGACTTCTGTGCTGGGGTCCGGGGTTCAATCCTCGGTCCCAGCACAAATTTATCTGATTACCAAACCCTTCCTTCACCTCTGACAAGACATCTTGTGAATGTGGGGAATGCCAGACCTCCATCGTGGTTCGGATGCCACGTTAAACTGTAGGTCCTCCATTTCATATCACAATCACCCTACCATTACACATTAGCATAAGTGTGTATAACCCGAACGGGTAGTAAGACGCGGTGCTAATAATAATAATAATAATAATAATAATAATAATAATAATACAACTTATTCTTATGTAATGTTTAATAATTTCAGGTAAACCTAAGCCACTGCAATAATACTGTAAGAATAAAAATGTTTGTTGTCATAATGAGAAATACTTAGTAAATGGTTTATTTTTTTTTATAACCCAAGCTAAGGAAAAATATCAGAATAATGTTTTTATCTCTAAGCTAACAGTTTTTTCCTTGATAGCTTGTGTTTGCTGACATTTCATAAATTGATAACTTGTTTTGAAAACGGATTAAAGAAAAAAGCTTTACAAAACTTTTTTTTATCACCGGGTTATACTACTTGTATGGGTTAAAGGCATACATACTAATTATACTGATGAGTTAGCGGTGATGAAAGTTGAATTTAGAGGAAATGTAGCCACATTTTTGCGGGGAAAGAGTGAAAAACTATCTAGGAAAAAACCCGTCACTATACCCGACTGAGATTTGAATCGCCGATCTTTCCGTTATTGGCGGTCAAATCTATTATGAGAGTGACACCTTGCACTAAACGGCCATTGAAGCGGTTCTTACAGAACCAAATTGATTTTTTAATAGGTCTACATAAAAATTACAATTGGGAAACAATATTTCAAAATTTTTAAGTTTTATATTATCTAGTCTTTATTTCCAGTCATCCTCTTTGTTACTGATACATCTAGTTTATATATTATTACTAGGGGTTAGGCCTATCCCAGCCAGACACAATTTTTAATTTTGTGAAGGACTTTCATTCTTATATTGATCTTTTAGATTTTACATAACATGAGGTAGCACTATTTGTGTCTATGCCTCTGTCAGATGTATGAAAACAACGGCATTTAATTCGGAAAGTGTAGATCAATGTCAATGTTTTGCTCGAGATTCTTATCTCAGCCTAACCATGTTCAAGCATTTGGTGTTATTCAATAGTATCTGAACTATTTTATAGTTTTTAATCCTGCATTGTGTCAGGGTAGGAGTTAAGTGAGTGTCTTTGTTTTAGTTTTAAATAGGATATATATATTTTTTTAAATCTCTGTTTAATACATTATTGGTTTAGATTTTGGGCTCTTCCTTTATAAGGCCACCTTGACTTATTACTCTGTACTGCCTACACATTGTCTGTGACACAGTGCACTTTTGAGATGGCTACCTATAGCTGGCCATGGTTGAACAATGGAGTAGGAAGGTAGACACCAACTCTGTCGAGGGTTTGCCCTGGGAATTTTTGCCATGGAAAATTCTAGTTGGACTGGGAACTGTAGCCATCGAAGTACAAAAGGCAGATCTGGATCATTAGGTGCTAAATCTATCCGAGGTATAGAACTGGTTTACTTCGTGGGGAATCTGTGAGGATGGTTTCGGAAATTAAACTTTTTTGCTCTTATGGATTGCAAAGCGAGTTCCACCACACAACCCTTTTTTTTTTGTTATTTAAATTTCTCAGCATTACTATTCTATCTGTTTTTAAATTCATTTTATGTGGAGCATACCTGAGGGAGTACAAAACTTGAGGGGGCCAATCAATTTCTTTCATTTCCATTATTGTAATCGATGGAGTCCACTCTAGAATAGCAAATAACTTCTCTTTCCCCAAGTTTTAGAGCCTCCTGATTGACAAGACATCAGATCTCCATTTCTTGGCCACAGTATTGACTTATTTGCATAATTATGTTAATATAGCCCCTTAAGTCGACTATCAAAGGTTTCCCTTACTTCTAATACTTATATACATTAAGTTGGTCTAACGCTGACATTATTTTCCAGCTTATCATTCATTAGTGAGGATTTGCTTCAGAAGCCATGGGGATATTTCCTAGCACCGCGTCTTACTACCCTTTTAGGTTATACACTAATTTGGGTCTTCTGAATTGAATGTAAGCTGCTAATCAGCCTCAGTGTCACAAACTCCAATCTCAAAAGGTTATATTTTATATGTGTTTGTACTATAGTGGGTGTATGTGAATGAATGTAGGCTTGTTCCATGTAAAATCGCCTAATTTGAGAATATTTCTATGCTTTTACATCTCATATTTTCTTACAAATGTTTTCCTCTAGATACATTTTATACAAGCTAAAGCCAAACTATCTTTTTTTCAGGTGTTTTTCTGAGAATAATTTGTCATATTTTAGCATTTAAAAAATAAAATAAGTGTTTCTTGCTAAAAGAGTTGCTTCGATTTGAGTTGTAATTGCTTAAAATAAGCTTAGCTCCATTATTTATTAACAAATTTGTTTAATTTTGTTGTCAAATTAAATCTTATCTTTGGTATTTTAAAACAAAATTCAAAACATTTAGAGCAGTGGTTGTCATTTTTTTTTTACCCAGGGCCACAGACAAATAATATACCAAGACACTCAACCTCCAGGTTAAAATGGTTGCGCTCCTTTTGGCAGCTTTAGTCCTTCACCATTAGGCTCTCTGCGGTTAGTCCTATCACCACACATCAATGACACCAGTGAAGCCCAGTGTTGAAGGACTCAAGCTGGCAAAAGGAGCGCAGCAAAACCCCCATAAGGTTGAGAGTCTATTTCTTGTCTGTGTCCAGGGCCTATATCAGCAATGGAGGGCGACACAAAGGGCCACACCAGATGTAGTGTGTATTTTTTTGTTTTACATACTAAGTTACTTTTCTCTCTATATACTACAGTAGAGTACAACTGTACAACTGAAAAACAATATGAAATTTAACACACACTTAAGCTAGGTATATTATTGGTACTTATTTTAATAATAGTAAAAGTCGAATACATTTTGCACATTCTTAATTCAACTGAAAAATACTTCACATGTCTGTCTGAATTGTCATGAGAAATACAGTATTAGAAATCATAATCAACAAGCAACAGATGAAAATGAAACGGAAATAAATCAGCAGGATTTCTTTTGTTACATTTTTGAGATTTTACTTATTATTTTCTTCCTTTAAACAACAAGCAATCCTCATTGTGTTTTCGAAGTATTGTGAGAGATGATTATTATATTTGTGTTTATTTGCACCACTCAATAGTCTGTACTCTTTTATGAAATCCTCTCGCCCCAAGAACACACCAGTTCTGAATATCCATGTACGCAAAAACATTTATTACATTAAGTTGGTGGTCTAGGGGTAAGGTGTCGGACTTCTGGCCTGGGGTCCGGGGTTCAAGCCTTGGTCCCGGCACAAATTTATCTGATTACCAAACCCTTCCTTCACCTCTGACAAGACATCTTGTGAATGTGGGGAATGCTAGGCCTCCACCGTGGTTCGGATTCCACGTTAAACTGTAGGTCCTCCATTTCATCTCACAATCACCCTACCATTACACATTAGCGCAAGTGCGTATAACCCGAACGGGTAGTAAGACGCGGTGCTAATAATAATAATAGTAAGACGCGGTGCTAATAAATAATAATAATTTTAAAATATCCTAGTCAATTGGGCAAAATGCAGGTGATATTTGTATTGACTAAAAATATTTTGATTGATGGCCTGTGAATCTTATCTCAATCGCCAGCAATCTGAAGCAGATTGCACAATGGTTGCTCAGTTAATGGGCAATTTAAAATAGATCACCCTACCTGCTACATGTGTGTATGAGCATATCACTTGTTTTGTCATCACTCGGCTTGGTTAGCACATGTTTTTCCCTGGTGGTGATTGTGATCGTTCAGTTTTCAAAGGTTTTGTGAACTTTCTGGTATTTTTGTTATTTTCACAGTGAGTTTTATGTTTAAAATGAGTGTTGTACTGAAAAAATAAAGGAAGGAAGTAAATAAGGAATAAGTCGGGAATTTGGTAAATTACAACAAAAATCCAGGAAAATGTTGTTTTGCTCAAAATATGAAATATAATAATCATTAAATCAGTAAATAATGTTTTTCAAACTATTTTTTTTTTGTGTGTAGCTGTGTAATATATTCTATAATTCTTAGTAAATAATGTTAATACAAATTTAAAAAAAAGTTTATTTAAATTTTAAAACTTAAAGATTAGTAGAAAAATGAGGAGAGAAGGGGGGGTGGGTTGGGGGAGGAGTTAGAAGGATGTGACATACTATGATCAGGGGAAATCAGGGAAAAAGTCAGGGATATCATTGGTCAAGTGGGGTAGACACCCATGACAGGGCCAAAAATTGCAATAATATACAGAATATGCCCACACCTCACAAAGGTCAAATTTTAACTGATGTAAACAAGATGTGGGAAAGAGCGGTTGACAACCATATCACTTGTATGATGCTTAGTGAATGTGGAGCTGGAAGAATAACCATATTGTATAATGTGATTAATTCAATATTGCCCATTGAAGGAGAGGCTCTGGGTATGGAAGTGATTGTGGCAAGCGTATTGCATATGCTTATTAATATTTTAAATGAATATAATGAATATAAAATAAATTAAAAGGTCAAATGTGTTTTACCACATAATCAACTGTTTTCGGATCGGTTTAGTCAAATGCCTCATCTTCCTCTATCCCTCCACTTCTTTCTACACATATATTTCAAATTAAAATGAATTGAATGCTCAACATTAGGTTTTGGCAACAAATGATCGGGATCGTCAAAATGGCTGATCTGCCAATCCTGACTTCTTTAATGATGGATTAGCAATCAAAATACCATTTTATGTTTTTAAATAAAGCTCATATTGATTAACCTAAAGATACAAACACAATAATTTGCTTAAAGGACTTAAGCACAAGCGCACCAGCCGTTAATATAGGCCTACTCTAACAAATCATACATTTTTTTAATTCACATTTTTTCTAAGAAATTTAATGCAACTATTGTAGTGTATTTAAAATATTAAAAGTTTGATAGTTATGGTTTAGAAGCAATAATTAACCTAACATTTAAGGAAAAGATATTAAAACTAAAACTTAAAATTAAAATATGATGCTATAGAATATATTTGTCCACAGGTTTTGAATTTGTTCTTAAAGACTAAAAATAAGCTTTAATTCAACATCAAAATGAACAAATTGGTTAATAAATGAGGTTATGCATAGTTTAAGTAATTATAACCCAAATTGAATTTCAAAATGAATTGAATTTCAAAATGGCACCATGAGGTAATTTATACAAAAACATTTTTTTTATAATAGATTGTATACACCCACAGAGGAAAAAAATATGAAGGAACTCTGAGATGTAAGGCCACAATGGATTTTGGTGATTTTATGTGAAATGAACCTGGTGTAACACTGATAAACGTAGATGGAAACCTATACCCAACAAAATTACTTAACCGCTAAATGTGAAGCCATTTTTCACCATACCTTTCAAAAATAGTCTTATCAACCACCTTTAAAGGATGAATTTGTGTCATGGTCATCATTTCATCCCAAATTATTAGTTTTGAGCTCATTTGAACTCGACCAATAAAGTTACATAATTATTTAATCACATTGTAATCCACATTTTTTTGTTAGCTGTGTAATATATGTTAAAATTTTCTAATTCCTAGTAGACTTATGTAAGTACAAATAAAAAACATGTTTATTTAATAAATTTTAAAACTTAATATCACTCATGAAATAATTAATAAAAATGTGGGTGGTGGGGAGGGGCAAGGAAAATGGTGGGACCAGGGCCGCCCATAGATTTTGTGGGCCCATGACAATCATCACTCGGGGCACCACGATGAGCATTAGAAACACAATGCTCAACAAAATTGTCTTCATTTTTAACCAATTCCACAGTGAAATATGCCTTCTATTGATTTGTTTATGAACATTACGTCTCAAACAATATATATTTGCAAACCTTAGCCTATACAGTGGAATAAGTCTACTGAACTCATTTGGTTAAAGTTCGCATAAAAACTAGAAATGCTTTAGGAAGGTTTTAAAAGGCTGTTAATAAAATCAAAATCATAGTTATTATTTTCTTTTATTAAATTTTTAATTGTCCACATTTGAAAAGAAAAGCATAATCACTTTTGGAAGCTAATTCATATGCTACAGATAACATAAGTAGGTAGTTTAAGTTATCTTGGCCTAGTGTAGATTTTAGGTGATTCTTAATTAATGAGAGTTTGTTGAATCCCCTCACCTCAGATGAGGGTCAGAGAGCGGTAGTCGGAAAGATGATATGGGGTAGGTGGAGGAAAGATAGGCGGGTTGCGTAGAGAGGAGTTGCGGGGGAACGTGGGGGAATGAAGTGGATGGATATTGGAATGGGGCAGGTGTGAGAAGGGCTTTAAAAATGTAATGTTTTGCCCTGGCTTTGCGGCGTCGTCCTCCTTTGCTACGGCGGTACTGTGAAGGCTTTGGAGGGGGCTCATGAGGAGAGGGTGGAAATTCGAGAAGGAGTTGGCAGCCCGGATGGTTCTGAGCGCTGGAAAGTTAGGAGGGGTTGAGTGGCAGCCCGGATGGTTCTGAGCATTGAAAAGTTAGGCGGGGTCGAGTGGCAGCTCGAATGGTTCTGAGCGCTGGAAAGGCAGGAAGGGTTGTTAATAAAAAATGAAACCAGTCCAATAGATGGCTTCCCAAAGCCCCGAGAGGGTTGGGATGATATGGCTGAAGTTTATTTCTATTTTTTCGTGATCTCCTTACATTGACAATATTCATCAGCTGGAGGAGATTGGGCCCAACCCTCCTCCTCAGTCTTATTCTCTAAACTTATGCTAACATATATAAATGAACCCTTTTATAATTACTCTTACTAAAGCTACTACATTATTGTTACACATTTTTACAGTTGAATGGTTTTTTTGTTGTCCTTTTTTTGGTAAGGTCTTTGGCTTGATCGAGCCCTTTGTCCTGGCGCGATCTCTTAGGTCGCTTAGAACTAGTGGACGGGTGCGCTGGGTTTCTCGGGGAGGATCGTGACCCGTCTAGCGGACCGTGAGGGGAGGCGGCCTCGAGGGGAAAAGGGGGTAGAGGTGGCGTAGTCTGTGTGCTTGCCACTAGATTGCTCCGCCTCCCTTCCGAGGGGTGCTCTCAGTCTCGGAACGGTCACTAGATGTCGCACAACAAGAGGAAGCAGAAAGACAAGCTTGGTCTTCACCTGATGCACCGAAATGAGCAGTAAAATAACCCTGAATTGGCTTTTTGGCTATTTGTTTTATTTCATCAGCAAAATTTTTATCTTTTATATTTTTTTTCTGCTTGTTTTTGTGCACCTGTCTTATGTATGTACATTGTAAATAACTGGGTGAAATGCATTAGTTTTAGTAAAGAGAAATTAAAAAAAATCCACATTTTGTGAAAGTAAAAACTTATTAACATCACTCACAATCAGTTGAAATCCCAACTGTGACTTCTGCAATAGTATTCTTTGTCACTGTTGGTTCACAATAAAATAATACAAAACCATGAAATAACACAATAATAACCAGATAACCAACCTGAAACTGATAACCAAAACAAAACAATGTGAATGTGTTCAGTGTTGTGAGCTGTCGCCGTCTGCTACTCAGAGTAAAACAAACCACGACAGGATCAACACCCACCACTCCGCCAGGCTCTCACTGGCATTTTACCACACAACAATATCCCCATGATTATACTTGAGAAACCATTTTGGCGATTGACTGCCAGGTCGTAAATACCTCAAAACGTCCCCTCGGCCCAACTATCTGAAAAAGAACTCGCATTAAGATACACTGAAAAGAGCACTGTAAATTATTATTATTATTATTATTATTATTATTATTAGTACCACGTTTTACTACCCGTTCGGGTTATGCGCACTTAGGCTAATGTGTAATGGTAGGGTGATTGTGAGACGAAATGGAGGACCTACAGTTTAACGTGGGATCCGAACCACGGTGGAGGCCTGACATACCTCACATTCACAAGTAGTGATTAATACACGTCTTGTCAGAGGTGAGGGAAGGGTTTGGTAATCAGATAAATCTGTGCTGGGGCCGAGGATTGAACCCTGGCCTCCAGCGTGGAAGACTGACATCTTACCCTAGACCGCCAGGTCACCGACAGCAGTGTAAAATAAATACAAGTTTTAAAAGATGAAACCTGTCATAAAAATTTTAGTATTAAGAAACTTTGTTTCTTTGTAGTTTCATATTTTTTCCACGAGCCAGGGCCCCCACGACACGAGTCGCTGATTCACCCCCTCTGGGCGGTCCTGAGTGTGACATACTTTTGAGCAGATTTTTTTTAGGAAATGATCAGGGGAAATCAGGGAAAGAATCAGGAATTTCATTGGCCAAGTTTAGTAGACACCATGTAAAAGATAATTGTAGCAACTGTAGGCCTACGACTAAGTTTTTAATAATACTTTAAAACCCTTTTAATCGCCACAAAAGCAAATGTTTGGAATGTAGGGAAGAAAGTCCTCATCCTTGGTGTTGATGTTTTAACTAAGGGGACTGGTAACTTGAATTAAGAATATGTCCTGCCTCCCTTTAAAGGTTAGCAACCATAATAAACCCAATTTTTTTTATATATATATATATATATATATATAAACTAATAAAGATAGATACAAATTAAAAACAAGAGTATGGGGTACATAATTTTATAATTTAGGAGCTAAAATTTTCTTAGTAGACAATTTATTAATATAAGAAAAATTCTGAGGAACACCAAAATAGCCTACTTTATTTTGTACCTTAGAATTTGAATCTAAGCTAAAACTCTACTCTAAAAATTTTAGAAATGCAACTCCAACAGGGATATATCACATTATATAAAATCCATTCAACAATGATTACCACAACTGCAAGGCAAACTGAATGAATAATCAGTTTTATTAGATTTCTATAGATGACTGGTCTAAATACTGTCATAAGAGAAGTGAAACAGAGTAATATACGTTGTTACAGAAATATAACCGGTAATGGAAAAGAGAGCACTGTTAGCCAGGGAACACAATTGAAATAAAGAGCATCACAGTTTAACAGGGAGCATAAATGAAATGATACACTATTATATAAACTTAATGGAAAAAAGAGCATCACAGTCTACTAAGAAGCGTGACTAAAACAATACACACATAAATGTTGTTAAAAATGAGTATCATAGTTTGCCAAAAAGCATAACGGATCACTGAGCTCTATTATGAGAAGATGTTTATTTTAACTGCTATGTCACTCCTTGGTAGGTGCTAATTTTACCCTTGATTTTTTAGCAATGTAATTTAAATACTAATGAACCCCCTTAATAAATATTGTTTTTATGTTTGTTATCTATATCTGGGGGAGGGGGTTCCTTGAGATATATTTTTAGCATTATGTTATACTACCTGTTTAGACTGCACACACATGTACTATATACTCTGAGGTATGGATGAGAGAGGCTGAATTTAGAGGAAGTGTACTCATTTGCATGGAGGGAGAGTGGAAAACAATTTGTAAAAAAAATCTCAGTACACCCGACCGGAATTTAAACCTCGATCTCCCTGTCATTGGTAGTCTAGTCTAATATGAGAGTGACGCCTTAGAGTAGACCATAAGGTCACTGAAGCAGATAAGAAAATATTGCATCTTATTATAAAATACTTGAAATTTAGATTTTATATCATACGTAGCCCTTTTTTTTACTATTAGACAAGAATATTTTGAGCCCACCACTTCATAGAAATTGAGCTCAATTTGTATGTTATGTTCATCTTGGATATTTCAAGGTTAACATTTTTCTCAAAGATAGCATACTCCATAGCATCCGTACCAAATTTCAGCTCTAAGACTTAATTTGTACATTTAGTTGGCCATATCGGATTGTCCCGCTTGGATTTTTCCCATAAAGATGGCATACTCTACAGCACCCATACCAAATTTAGACTTTCAAGAAATTTATGTTTCATCTTTCATTTTGGAACCAGCGTCGTTGATTTTTCAAGTTTCTGATGCCTCTTCTAAAGGTGGCATCCACTATAATGTCCTTAACAAATTTCAGCTTCCTAAGAGACAATAATGTTCGTGTAGTTCACCATTTTGGATCCGCCAGTTTAAAGTTTTCTAGTTTAGGGTTTTTCTCATAAAGATGGTGTGCTTCATTACGTCCATACCATATTTAAACTCATTGTATCTGGAAATGTGAGAAGGAGCTCTTTAAGGACACACAGACACTATATGGATTTTATATACTGGTATGTAGGAAATCTTTGGTTCCATCGCTTAAGACCATACTAAACAATATCATAGAAAGGTCACTTGGTTGAGTGAATCTTTTTCCTATGTAATTTTACAGTTTTATTTTTTAATTCCTTATATCAAGATATTCGATTCTCTTGTGCTTTTATGTTTGCAAAAATGTATAGAAAATATAAATATTGTTAATTTTTATTTAAAAAAAGGCCGAAAATGAAAGGGATTAGGCGTATCATTCTTGAAAAACGAGAATAGTACACAAAGAGTGCAGAAACATTTAACAATTCTTCAATACATTAAACAAGCCTAAGCAAGTTTGGGGAGGGATTAGCAAAGTGGGGAATATTCTTTAATTGTTTATTTGCCACTCCATTATGGAAAATCTAATGTTTTACCATCCATATACACGAAAATAAAAGTAAATTTCCAATGATAAAAAAACTAATATGGTAAATAACTAAAGATAGTTTAAAGAAATTAAATAAAACTCACCTAATTAACTTGTAAACGTTCAGCCATACTCTGGTACAATGTGCAGAACACCTCAATTTAAGAACTTAATCACACTTAATCCACATAAACCATTCGATGTGGTCAAAAACCAATCTTGATCATTCAATTCTGAGTGTTTTATTATTTTAATTAATAACACTTTCTACATCTTCTAATTAAAGTACTTGAAGTAGACTGTCACTTTTCGATCAAAACTGAGAACCACACAGCTATCTCTATGGCATCAGGGATATTTTGGTGCACAATAATTATAATGTTTATAATTAAAACCATAACAACCTACCCTTTTATGTGTCAATAGCTTAAAATTTTTGATGGACTAATTTGTTTTAAAAATAGTTTTATAAAATCGAATGGAATGGCCTAATATGATAGGAATGTAACTAATTAATGTAAATGTAATGTAAATAGCCTGTTTTTGAATACTGTATTATAGGGTAGGATCTCAGAATTAAATGAAAAATATATTGGTGGCTGAAAGGGTAGGTTTTATTAGTTTGGGGTAGTTTATGATAAAAAAAAAAGCTAAATATTGTGTATTTAAATACTTTTGGTTACATTCTTTTAAATTTTTTATATATATTGACTAACATTCTTCTGTGAATTTCATTTCTTTAGTACTTTAAGCATTTGACACTAATAGGTAGTAAGATGTGGTGCTAACTATTAGTATTATTTAATTTTCTAAACAATTTAGAAGCATTTTACAATATTAATTTCGTTTTTCTCTTGTTCTGTGAATTATATGAGCTTTCTTTAGTACTTTAAGGGTAGGTCTCACCAAATATCTAATAAACCTGTACTACTAACCTCCTTAAATTAGTAGTTAGTAGTAGGTAGTTATTATTAATTAATAGCTTAGTTCATTTTTCTCCTATTAAAATTAAGGTTGGTTGTTTCAACAAAATTAATTTGATTTCTGTAAATCTAACCATTAAAAAGATATAAATTATTGGATTTCAACTTTTTTAAATAATTTTTATGATTTTTCTTTTATGATTACGCCCAAAATACTTTTTCAAAAGTTGGATGTCCGTTTTCAAAAAAATTGTTTCTTTGGCTATTTCCTGGATATTTTAGAATTTAAAAAAATATGTTTTTTGATTAACAATTTGAACAAGGGTTATTTAAAAAAAACTGTATTTATTAATTACAAATAAACTTAAGAAAATATTTAAACAATTATTATTTCACCTCCATATTTTAATACCTTTTCACCTGAACAGTTTTCTGAAACAGTACTTTTAAAAAAATTTAGAAGCATTTTACAATATTAATTTAATTTTGATTTTGTTTATGTTTATAGATATCAAATAAATATTAAATTTTCTATAAAATTAAATATACAAAAATTACAGACTGCCCCCCTATTTTTTTAAGCTACTGTTCCTGAACTAGAAAAATATCCCACATTTAAGGTACTTTTTTTTGTAATAGTGTGTACTATTTTTCATAGTAAAAAAAAAAGATTAGAAAAGAAATTGGTCACTAATCTGTTATATTAGGATTATATTATCTCTAATGTATAGAAAAATAAATTATTTAGGGATATATTCTCACTATTATTATAATTAGATGAAACATTTTCTCAAGATGCTGAGTCAAATATTAAAAAAATGTATAATTACTTTTTTTTTTTTTTTTAGGATTCTAAATGGAAGAGGTTAATGTGAATAGTATGAAAAATAGTGCAGTACAACATATTCATGTGGAACCTGACAATATATCAATTTTACAAATGGAAGATATTATTGACCAACCACTGGAATCTCCTCCACAAACTGATGCAAATGAAATAGGTCCACCTATTTTACAAAGGGAAGATATTGTTGAACAACCGTTTAATATTGTATTCAAATCTCCACCCAAATTAAATGAGTCTAATGTAATACAACAGCAGATTGATACTCTTGAAAGGCAACATGAGTTATTGCAAACTACAGTAAAGTCTCAACTGTGTCATAGTGAACATATTCAAGAAAAAGATTTTAGAACTAAACTTCTACCATTAGAAACTTATGAGCATATGCAACAACATATAGTTTCTACAGTTCCTCAACCTCATTCTTCAAAAGTACCAGAACACAGTTGTAGTAAAGCTAAAAGGGACCAAACTCATACTTATGAAAATCAAGCGGCAACCTCACTTGCCAATTCACAAGATAGCCAGATGACTGATCATTCTAGTTTTGTGCCTTGTTTTAAAAACTCACAGCACTTATGTAAAAGTAAAAACACTTATGGTCAAACTAACTCTGGCTTGGAACAAATTATGGTGGTCCACCATTCACAGGCTCCACTAACTCATGGAGTAACTACTAAATTTTTGCAAGATCACCAGAAAACAGAATCTTCTAGCAACATACGCCCTAGTTCAACTCAAATACGTCAACATAATGGGCCACAAAATTATTGTAACCTAAACCAGACTAGACCACAACATCACTTGTCTAATGACCAAATGTATTATGTTAATTCATCACACCAATATATGAGTAGCGGTTTGTTGGGAACCCCTCATCCTATGGAACAAATAATTCACTTGCTTGGGCCATTTTTGGCATACATAGAGGAAGTAAAAAATTATAGAACATATACTGAACCAATACAATTTCCATCTAGACCTCCCCATTCTGTGCAATATTATCAACCCAATCAAGAACATATTTTTCGAAATGTTTATAATAGCCAGCAAAGTCTTGGACAAATGCAGAATAGTCATTCCAGACAACAGATTAACCAATTTGGCCCACATGTTCGACGTAACATGAATTTTCCTAAACTCCATGTTCCACAGAAACAACTACGTCAAGAAACTTTTTCTTTAGTTTATGAAAATGTTGGTCATTTATCAAATGATGCCCATAGTCAAAACTTCACCAACACTGGTAAGTTATAAATTATAACAGGCTACTTGAGTTACTCTAAATTTACGCCATCAATTTTGTGCTTTTTTTTTTTGTAGTTTAAATATTGTAACTTTTTAATTTTGTTAACATTATTAAATATATTTTGTTAATATAAAATTTGATCATCTTAAAATTAATGTAGTTAGATTAAATACCCACAACCCTATCTCCTTCTGTTTCTCTCATTCTAACACGCTCATACTAAAATTCAATCTATCTCACTTGTGATTTCCCCCTTTTCTTTCCATTCTTCCTCCATCTCTCTTCTCTATATTTACACTTACACATACTCACTCACACTTACACACACTCACACACACACACTCACTCATTCACACTTACACTCACTCATTCACACTTACACTCACTCACACTTACATACACACACTCACACTTACACACACTCACTCACACACTCACTCACACACTCACTATTACACACACACACTCACATTCAAACTCACACACATACACACACACATTTGAACTCAATATTGCACTCTCACACTCTTTCATTCACACTCATTATTGCACTCTCACACTCTTTCATTCACACTCACTATTGCACTCACACTCTTTCATTCACACTCACACTCTTTCATTCACACTCACTATTGCACTCTCACACTCTGTCATGCACACACTCTCACTTTAACCTATGCTCACTCTTTCACTTTCACCAGCACTATATCACTCACCTGCACTCTTTCACTCACTTCCACCTGTACTCTTTCACTCACTTCCACCTGTACTCTTTCACTCTCTCTCACTATCTCTATTTCTCACTTTCACCTGCACTAACTCTTTCACTCTATCTAACTTTCACCTGCACTCACTATGACTCACTTTCACACTCTCACACACCCATCCATCATCATTCATACACCCATTCACCATAATTCACAATCAGTGCTTTTTTATATTTCCAAACAACTCTATTAATTAAAAATGCTTATATATTATATTTCAATAGATTATTGATTTAAATTAACATAGATTAGTAATACAAATTAATACAATTCTTTTTAAATAATGTATAAGCCTTACTTAGTAATGTAACCTGTAATACAAAAGCTAAACTTAAATCAACAAGTTGTTTGTTTATTCAGAAATATATTTTTATTAATGTCACCTAAACATTTAACACAAAATTACACAATCTCCAATACATATATGAATAGTTTTCTTGTATTATTGTTACAATTTTTTTTTTTAATATCTGACAATACTTTGTTGTTAAAAAATATGCTGTTCAAAAGGTTTATGGTCCTTTTAAGAAAATCAACAAAACTTTCAATCATCAAATAATATAAATACGTTAATTTACTTGGGATTAAAACAATCTAAGCTAAAATAGATAATTTTCTTTTATTATTTTTGTGAACAATTAAAGCAGCATTTTTTTTTTAAGATAATTAATTAACAATAAGTTGCTCATAATGTTTATAACCCCGTTGAGAAAATCTATGCATTTTTTGCCACACATACACACACACACACACACACACATAATCACTGTTTTTTTATATTTATGTCATTCTGAACTGCGATTTTACTTAAGACACAGATAATTTTTTAATTAGCCGTTGTTAATAAATTGGATTCGTATTTCTCAGATACTATCATTTGTGTTATTCCTTCAACATGCTTTCCAATACTTAAAATGAGATCAGATGAGGCAGAAAGTCCACTCCTATTCATTGTATTAAAATATTGGCCTTCCAATATTTTTATTCTTCAATAAGTCGCAACAATAGCTACAACCTAAGTTTGAGGCCAACTTGTCTCAATATATTTAGGTTTCTTAAGGAATAGCAAAATAAACTGATCATGTAAGTTGTTAAGTTTCTTTAATACAATCTCAGAATCTTCACTATGTTCAGATTCATTTATGAATTATAATCTAGCAAAACATGCTTCCACCAAGTTTTTTTGAAAGTTTAATTTGCTATCAAAGTTGTCACAATATTCAAGTGATGATTTTAACTGGCTTCACTGTTTTAAAGTAGATTTATCAAATACCACACAGCCTTAGAAGTAATTACATTAGAATTAGGAGTTAAACCTCTGGTAACATACACCTCAACAAGCATATGTCTATTAATTTTAGTACAACTGAAAATGTAATTTACAATTTATATAAAACTCACACATCCTCAGTAGTATGAACAGCCCAGTCTCTGTGATAAGTCAACTTAAAACTTAAGTCTCGTACAAAAATTTCGTTAGAATTAATTTGATTTTCCTCTTCATCCAACTTATCTTGCTCTTCTGAATCTATTAGGCGTTTTTCGGTTTCTTTCCACCTTTCGTTTGTATTTTTTCATTTCCTAGATTTTGTGATTGGAAGATAAGGTGGTAATTTATGAAATATTATAGGAACAACACCGTTACATAAAATAGGTTGCTGAAGAGGAAACTTGCACACTTTACCATTTTTATCGATATTTTTTTCTACCGAGATCAAGTCAGTAGTGTAAAAATGTTGAATACAAACAACAATCCTATCATTTGGTTGCCAATCACTTCTCAATATCGCTCTTATCCACTCATAACAATTTACCTTATTTTTTGAAAATTTAAAATATATGTTATATACTTTTGCTCGTATTCTTGAAGCATAGTTGCTTTTACATCCAGGAACAAAACACGAGCTTGGTATGACAATGAATTAAATTAAAACACTGCAAATGAAAACACAGTTAATAACAAAAGATGACATTCTACGCACATAATTACAATGGTACTGGTTGGAGTTTACTCCCAACAGTAGCACGTCGCTGTGCTCTTGGTAGATGTCGCACGCCTCAGCCATTATTATGTACGGCCATGTTAATACTCATCCATAAATTTCCATTTTCTTTCACACACACCCACATTTCCACTTTCTCTCACAACAACCATTCAAATCTACACTTTTACTTTTTCCTACACACACACACACTCTCTTGTTCACACACAATGCATGTATCACAGGACACTGTATATAAACCCATTTTAGAAAGTAACATCTAGCTGTCTTGACTGGAAAAAAGGCCTTTCAGACTACCCTACCAGTATCTGAATATATGTATCACAGGGCATGACATGCACATAAATAACCTTCTAACTAATAAAAAAAAAAAAAAATCAATATAGATATGTATGAGTGTGCACATGTGTTATTTTTTTTTATAAACCAAGACATAATCAGATACTAGTAACAAAGTTTTGAGAAGGTTTGAGTATTTATTTTCATCAATATTTCCCTGTTTTGCAGACAATGATTTCAATAGTAACACACATGAAATTGATCTCCAAGTTACTTCTGACAGACAACTTGTTAACAATGATGTCTTTGATAACTGTGAGTATTTAACTACAAATATTTTTATTATACATACATTTTAATTTTACCATTTTATTCAAACTGTTACATAAAGTTTGCTTATATTTATTTTCCAATCACTACATTATACTCACTTAATTCTATAATTATAATGTGACATGTAATAATTATACTGTCAATCCATTATTTATTATTTTTATTTTATTACTTTTATTTTTATTACTTCTATTATTATTAATATTATTTTTATTATTATTGATAAAATATCAACGCTGCTGACAAAGTGCACACACAAGCCATACAATTCATCTTGGGGAAAATACATTTAAAACCAGGGGAAAAAACTAATGGATTAAAATTAAAAGATTTTTTTTAATCACCAAAGGGGGAGATTTGGATATAAGAAGAATTTAAACAGAAGTGAAAAATTTAAGAAGTAGAATAATCCAGACCTGTAAATAAATTGCTTAAAGAAGCAAATTAAGGAATACTGGTACCTAAAGCTTCGAAGAATAATAATTTTCAGACAAGTGTTTGCAAATTAGGCTCACAAAAAGAAAGGAAATTTAATAGATGAAGCGAACAACCTTCTAAAGAAAATTTAAGAACTCAAAATCACCTTTAATAATTTCAAGCTTTGATATATATAAAAAAAAACTATAATAATAAACAGTTTTATTTTGTAAATCTTTTTAAAAGCTAAGCTGAAAGTTGATCATAATTAGACTACTTGTTAAAGGACTAATCTTTTTTTAATTGTTACACATTCCTGTCACTTTTAGTAACTTTTTTTCTGGCCAGGTCACTTTTATCTATACTTATAAAATAACATGTCCTGATTGACTGACTGACTGACTGACTGATTCATCATCGCCGAGTGCAAACTATCAAGGCTACAAGCATGAAATTCGGACTGTATATTCATTTTGTTATGTAGACACCCACTAAGAAAGGATTTTAGAAAATTCCATCCCAAAGGGGTCAAAAAAGGGGATGATAATATGTATGAAAGTCCGTCATTTTGAAAGTTACATAAACAAAATTTTGTATTTCGGTTATTGACGTAAAACAAATAAATACATGTTTCAGGAATTTTGGAAATTTTATTTAATAAGGGATGAAAAAGGGGGTGAAAGTTTGTATCGGACTGACTGACTGATTCATCATCGCCGAGCGCAAACTATCAAGGCTACAAGCATGAAATTCGGACTGTATATTCATTTTGTTATGTAAGCACCCACTAAGAAAGGATTTTAGAAAATTCCACCCCAAAGGGGTCAAAAAAGGGGATGATAATATGTATGAAAGTCCGTCATTTTGAAAGTTACATAAACAAAATTTTGTATTTCGGTTATTGACGTAAAACAAATAAATACGTGTTTCAGGAATTTTGGAAATTTTATTTAATAAGGTATGAAAAGGGGGGTGAAAGTTTGTATCGGACTTGCATTATTTTTGATCTGAGGTCAAGTTATGGTCATCAACGTAACGTAATATTTTAAATTAATCTGTAAATACATATGTATATTTTCGTATTTGTATATAATCAACTTCCACGCGAGCAAAGCCGCGGGCAACAGCTATCTAGTAACTCATATGAAGACACCTCACTATTTGCATCCTTCAATGTTGTTCAGATGCAATAGGAAATTTGTAATTTGCAATTTAAATCTTAATTATCATTTATAACCTTCCCTGTATATGTAAAGTGTGAAAGCTGTGTAACACCACCCTTATTCTCCCGAGAATAAAGGCGGGTGGGTACACAAGGTTTTAATTTAAATATAAAATACCAAAAACAAATAAACAAAAATTGCAGAGGAGCCGTTAGGACCGTCATATGACAAATAGGCCATACTCTGGCATTTAGGTCATTCTGCTTCCATGAACCCACGTTACAAATATTATTTAGAGGACTCAAAATTTAGCCGAAATCAGGGTAGAGGGCGGGACCTATTTCTTTCAATTAGATCCTATACCGGGCTACTATAAGAGAAACTAAGCATTAATATAAGATATTAAATAATTTATTTTGATAAACAGCAGATAATTCATATTATAATTAAATAAGGGTAATATTAAACAATAACAGGGTGTCAAGCAACCTGGAAAACAGGGAATTGTCATGGAAAACTCAGGGCATTTTATTAAATTTCTGGAAATTTTACATTTCGTCTATAAAAAGCCTAATGTTTGGATTCACAATAGTCAAAATAACACTTTTCTTCCAGTTAATACCTACCTGAAATCACTTTCACACTAATGTCCATGTTGAGCAGACTTATATCACTTCTCAAGGTCAACAAGTGAGTTTTGTGTCTTTCCACCCTTGTGCTACGTGTCTTGAGCCAAAGTTGAGTCACATGCACAAAATTTTAGGCCTACATTTTAAGTAGAAGGAACTAAGAATGACTCTGTCCCACAACTATTTTAAACCGTCTTTTAATGGCTCAAAACAATTTTACTGAAATCTATTTTTAACTTAAAATAGTCCATTTCCCCGTAGGCAGAAATTGTTTAATCCTTCTATTGAGTGACACAACTTCAGAATGTGTATGTATCTAGAAAAAACAACACTATTTAATCTGTTATCTTAAAAAATTATTTTCGTAATATACGTAATATCGATAAAGTGGTCTGGAAAAAAGTAAATTGGATCTGGAAAACCTGGAAAAGTCAGGGAATTTAGAAATATAGTTTGGTTGGACACCCTGAATAAGATAAATTTATGAACATATGTGTATATTAGAAGAACAATACCAATTGTTTATTTTTAACAATCCCTCCAATTAGAAGGAAGAATATAAATATATATATATATGAATAGAATATATTTGAAATATAACAATGGGTCTCACTAATCACCCAAAATTAAATAATAATAAATAATAATATATATTTGAATACTAATATCAATACATATGTATAGCAGTAGAAAATCTAATAACAGGCCTCAGCGACCATCCTCAATAGTATTAAAGCTTGTTTATAAGGGGGAGCGGAATTGTATCCATTCCAATAGTTTTGTAAAAAAAACTGCTTTTGTGAAAAATCGTAATTGTATCCACTGGAATTATATCCACAAAAACTGGAATTGTATACATTCGGAATGGTATCCTTTCCGATAGTTTTGTAAAAGACTGCTTTTGTGAAAAATCGGAATTGTATCCACTGGAATTGTATCCACTCGGAAGGGTATCCATTCCGATAGTTTTGTAAAAAACTACTTTTGTGAAAATTCGGAATTGTATCCACTGGAATTATACCCACAAAAAATGGAATTGTATCCACTCGGAATGGTATCCATTCCGATAGGTTTGTAAAAAACTGCTTTTGTGAAAAATCGGAATTGTATCCATTGGAATTATATCCACAAAAACTGGAATTTTATCCACTAGGAATGGTATCCATTCCGATAGTTTTGTAAAAAATCGAAATTGTATCCACAATTGGCCGACTTGAGGTTTAACAGAAGGAACGTTTAACGTAAAAACTTTGTCACACTTCTGGTAGAGGGCAGCAGGATGGAATATTTTTAACTTACTATTTGTATACTAGAGTGCAGCCTTGTCTAAAAATATTTTCTTAAACATGAAGTATTCATTCTCTTTAAAGATTGCACTGCATACTAGAAAATTAATTTGCAATCTTATTTAACTGGTAAGATTCTTTTTTTCAGGTCAATAAATATTAAAGTATGTATAGACTTCTATAATTTTAAAGATATAAATAAATTATTTTATTTGGCAACAGACTTTAACCACTATGTTAAAAAATGATTATTGAAAATATAGCTTTAATTTATTCAAATCTAGTGAGAAACGAGACATGGTTTATGAATTCTGGCAAGAATTTTATTAATGTGAATTGGCAACACTGCTTTGCTCATGTCCTATGCTCAGTGAGCTCTAGTGATGGAAAGAATCGAGTAAAAGTAGTCGACTACACCTTTTGTGTATCGTAATTGGTTGTACTCGATTCTTCCAGAAATACTCAAGTAAAAATAGTTGGGCCGAGTTCTTCTTCTAGTTGCTCCCTTTTTTATCCTAAGATATAATACACAATATTGGTTTTCTCGCGTAAATATATGTATTTGTATGGTACTTGTAAACTTTCAGTGCTGGCCTGTTACAGGTCCTACGACTGTTGGCCAGCACTATAATAAAGGAAATTGAAATTGAAATTGAAATTATTATTAGAGTTTACCATTATTTTTATTATCTATTACTATTGAAGTTTACCGACGTATCGACACAAGAAACATCATTAAGATTCCTTTACTCATTTTAATATGCACAACAATATCCATAATTTCTAAACATTTTTTTAACAACCTGTATATATGTATGTGCATGTGAGTGTAATTTATTTTAAAATAAAGAAGTCTTAAATTAAAATCATTTGATGACAATTTTCAGGGGACAGAAATAATAGCTTTGACACACATGACCCGCTCCCCTAAATTAAATTCCTGGATGCACCCCTGAATGTTAATATCTTCAAAATTAATCCTGCTGTAAGTACTAAAACGTCTTCTTTGTCTATAAAACACGCATAAAGCTATTTAGAGAAAGCATTTTTTAAATATTTATTTTGCACCACGTCTTACTACCCGTTTGGGTTATACGCTTAAGTACTAATAATGCTAATGGGTGAGGGATTGGGAAGGTTTAATTTAGAGGAAGTGAACCCACATTTACGTGAAGGGAGAATGGAAAACCATCTTTGAAAAACAACCCCAGTTCACCCGACCGAGATCCGAACTTTGATCTTCCCGTCCTAAGCAATCTAGCTGAACACGAAATAGTACGTTAGCTAACTACGCCACCAAGGCGGGTGTAAGCATTTTCACTTCTTCTTACAAAACCAAAGTTATACAAATAGGTTTTATCTAATCAAAGCAACACTATTTATGCAAATTATTTATAAGCTAAACAGAATCAAGCCTAATCTATAAAAAAACCTTTTATCATAGGGCCTAGGCCTATATCATTCAATAAATCTCCGGGAATATTTTCAATAACTCAGGTTTGGAGGTAATAGTAGTAATAAAGTGAAAGACAATTAGAGTCAAGTGAAGGGTTTTAACTGATTAGGATATAAATGGGGTGAGGGAAAGGGGAGTAGCTGGGCTTACAAAAAATATATAGAAAGATAGATAATGCCAAAAAGGGGTTGAGGAGGAGAGGGAGAGGTGGTTCGTATAACAGTTTTCTTTAAAATTACCCGTTCCCAATCTCACTCAAAATAGTAGAGGTCTCAATCTTGAACTGAATCAAAAAAGTCAACCTTTCACACCCCTTAAGAATAATAGTAAATATAAGTTTGTGGTTTTGTTTATGTTAATTTGATATTAATAAGAGAGTGAATAATCAATTATAAACTTTTTTAAAAACATTTACTTTTAAACATAAACAACTGTTTGTACCAGCTAAGCTAATATGCTCTCTCTCACTCACACACACACACACACACACACACACACACACACACACACACACACACACACACACACATTTACGCATGCATGCATGCACGCACGCACACACACACACACACACACATTTACGCATGCATGCACGCACGCACACACACACACACACACACACGAAGTTTTATCGTCCTAGCTACAACCAGATTTACCATGACTACTATCGGTGTTCGAAATTCGCCGGATGTTTTGAGATCATTTTGACTAAATTATTTTCCACTTTATCTACATGCAAATTTAGATACACTTTCTCTAAATTCTACCTCTCATACAATTCCTAAAGTGTGAACACGAAGTTAGTTCATAAGGATATTGAGACTTGGAGAATTGAAAAAGCAGTAGACATTTCAATCAAGACCTCTACAATGTCTTAAAAAAAAAAACTTTTGATTTAATTTATGGAAATAATTTTTTCTTTCTCGCACCGGTCGGGCAGAAAAAGTATTGCTATCGTTAAAATAAAATTTGAAGTGTTGATAAATATCGACGTTTCATGACCCCCTGAAACCGAAAAAGTTATTTTTGCGATGCCGTTTGTGTGTTTGTATCTCTGCATAGTGTGACACCCTCAAAATAACCAGGAAGCGTGCGTAAAGAACAACCAAGGGATCACAAGAGAAAACATAGTTTTTATTTGAAATTAGGTCATATATAAAGGTAATGAAGATACATCATATATTCCAAAATTGCCATAGTGAGCCAATTTGTAGTCTGGCAATAAACAATCCAAGAAGATTTAAACTCAGCCATCGTAAATATACATAATATATAAAGCCCCCAAAGAGGAAATAGTTAAAGTAAACTTTAGATTCAAGTTGACCGCTGAAAAGCGAATGCAAATCCAAAAGGCTTAATTTTAATAATATATACATAAGATAGCAATTATCGTCAAATTATAGATATGAAATTGCGAACCCATAAAATTTACTTTATATATATATATATATATAAGTATATATATAAGTTGACCGCTGAAAAGCGAATGCAAATCCAAAAGGCTTAATTTTAATAATATATACATAAGATAGCAATTATCGTCAAATTATAGATATGAAATTGCGAACCCATAAAATTTACTTTATATATATATATATATATATATATATATATATATATATATATATATATATATATATATATATATATATATACTGTATTCTGTCAAAGCAGACTCAAAAATAATATATAAGTCTCAACAATTGCCGTTGATTTCTACACCTAAATAACAATGGATAATTTAATTTTATCATTTACTTTCAAGTGTATAAATATGTTTCGGAAACCGCCGTTAGAGCCTATACAACTAATTTGATTTCAATATATATACAACAATCTACGCAATTAATACGTGCATACATTGTTCTAATAATGTCCCTGAGACTAAAATACTAATGTAATCACTAAACAGAACAAAGTGAAGATGAGAGCGCGCCACAAGTACACAAAGAGTACTATTGCAAATCACGAATTCCCTTAAAAACAAATATTATTGACTCGTGGTTCATCCACGTTAAACCCCACCAGAAAATCCATATACCAAGCATAATTAAGATAAAGTAAGCCCAAACAACAATTTTGAAAAGAATCCCTCCCCATTATTTACATCAGAACAGAATTTTGACTATATATTCCTAGCCCTAGTTTATATCGGCGCCCTCACCTTTGTGCAAGCCAGTGGTACAATGAGTGACGAGGTAAACAATACTAGCCATTATATAGTGAATATAGCCTACACATGTTCCCAGAGGAGGGGGAAAGCAGGGTGGAAACAAAGAACAAAAGGAAGGGAGAAGACTAGCGCTCTCGAAGCTTAGCAGTCAGTCCAGTAACCACTCGAAGTTTAAAGAACCTTCCAGATAGTGGAACCGGAAATGATCTTGGTCAAGTTAAGTCCTTGTTTGTTGTGGTCCGGGCTGCGATGACGAGCGAGGCGCTGACCAGCGTCTCGTTTCAGTCGACATTGTTCAACCCACAGGAGAGGATGTCTTAGTGTGCTAGTGCTCTATCAGACGGAGAGAAGCAGGCCGGTGGTGGTGAGTGTTGTAATCCCATATTACTGGGTGATATGCGTTAGATGTTGTTATTGGTTGTAACATCGTTACAATAGAGCCTAAACCATTTCATCGATCAGGCTGAAACGTGATATCTAAGGTTTTTATAGGGCTCCCCAGAGAGGTTTATGGAGTTAGATATCAAACCCTAAAATTAAAGGTAGTTTATTAAACGACGTTCCCTACTTGACGAATTCAAAGCGATTTTATGAAGAGGGTTGCATCTTAACCTAACGCACTCAAACATAAAATATGAGGCCACATCTGACAGTTCTTACCCCCTCCATGACTACCCTTCCCCTCTTTTGCTTCCTGTGTCAGGAGGGTACAAACTCCACTCGCCACTCGGGAAGACTGTCAGGTCAGCTTTTCAGTGTAGAGATTCAAATACAACCATTTCCCGTGCTAACTAAGTGAGCTAAGGCACTAGAGTGACTAGACCAATGGTTTACAACCTGTGAGTCGTGACCCCATTCAGGGCCGTGGCATTTATTTGGTGTAATCACATTGCTTGTTGAGATTATATTGTTATGTTTACTTTTTAAATTGATTATTACTATAGGAAGGTACAAAATTCAAATACAGTAAAAACAGTTTGGTTACTAATTATGTTTCTTTTGGTTACCTAACTCAAGCAGTTGCTTGTTGACTTAGTTTGCTGTATTAGTCTCGTGTTAGGCGTGAAGCATTGCTATCAAGTTTTCTAAATACCTACTTGGCTCGTTATTTCCCTTTTGAAACATCTTAGTCGCCTTCATATAAATAATATATCATAATCTAGTTTATAGGAATCAAATCAAACACGTGGGTTTAACGGCACGCTAGTTTGGTTTAACTGATGAGGTTAGGATTCATATTCTGACTGACGGTTCTGGGATTGATTTTCCCTATACAACTTTCCACTCTTCCTCCTCGCAACTTCGGGTAAACTTAATCTTAATTCAACCTTTTTCATCCCTAACACATTAGCGAAATTAGTAAACATGTTTATAATCCAAACGGGTATTAAGATGCGGTGCTAAAATTTGTATAGCTCTGATTAGTAAGAATATTAAAAAACTAAAATTTAAAAACCAGGATATTAATATTTGTAGGCCATAAAGAGGTTACGATGGTCTCCAAGACAAAAATTGATGTCAAACCCGGAAAAAGGTTGGAAACCACTGAACTAAGCTCGCATTTTACCCACAGGTTAATGTTCAAATTATACAAGTGAATTGGGCATTTTCCTTCTCTTACTCATCAAAATGTTAGTGATGGATGTTATCATTTATCAATATATTTTATGGTTAGGAGAATTTAAAATGTGACTTGATCATCGTTGTAGATGTTAATTCTCTACAATTAGCTATGTTTAAACTCTATAATTTAGGCTAAGAATGGAAATACTAGGCTCAATAAGATTAATCTAACTCAGATCAAAAGAGCCAATGATCATTTGATTTCGACGTCTGTGTCTGAAATTTTTGATCTGTCGTCTTTATATAATGCGTGAGAGAGAAATAAATTTTCGAGTATTTCTTTTTCTTTTAACACTTGATAAGACATACAAATTTTTAATATATGTCAGGCTATATTATATTTCGTGTGATGAATTGTTACTAAAATATCTAAATATCATAAATATGTACAACACCTTTATAAATTTATGGAGCAAATAATGAATACCGACAGGTCGTTTCGCTCTTAGATTGTAGTAGATGCACTTATAGATACTTACGTCTTTTTCTATCCCATTGGTATCCCCATTAACGCTATTCTTTTTCTAATCAGCGGAGTTGCAATTACGTAGCTTAAAAATATACACAATTATTTATACGAAAAAAGCACCGAATATTTATTATACAACATTCACTTATGCATCTAGTGAACGCAATATATACTGAAAAAACTGATTCTTAAACCACTTTTTTCAACCAAATTATGGAAATTAACATTGTCTTTCAGCTTCAAAAGTCTATATATTAATATCACGCCATAAGTATATTTCCACAAGTGTGGGAAATACAGTAATTTTATGGTGGTTGTAATAATTGTGGTGAACATCGCATGCAAATATTGTCACCATTAGTAATGAGGTTGGGTCTCGAATCTTTAGCGAAACACCTAGCATAAACTCAACACTACCACAATTGGTAGTGGATGTGCCTGAGTTCCATTCCCGATATGGTCATAGATGTATTATTGATAAAATGTCGAATGGGGATTGAATATTGTTCTAAATCATGCGCTGATAAGAGTATTACTGAAAAATGAACTGTATGGGAAAAAAGATTTTGTATTAAAATAACACGTTAAACATGCCAAACATTATTGTGTATTATATATAAGGATAAAAAAAAGGAGCAACTATTTTTACTGGAGTATTTCTGGAAGAATCGAGTACAGCCGATTACGATACACAAAAGGTGTAGTCGACTACTTTTACTTGATTCTTCCCATCACTAGAGCTCACTGAGCATAGGACATGAGCAAAGCAGTGTTACCAATTCACATTAATAAAATTCTTGCCAGAATTCATAAACCGTGTCTCGTTTCTCACTAGATTTGAATAAATTAAAGCTAGATTTTCAATAATCATTTTTTAACATAGTGGTTAAAGTCTGTTGCCAAATAAAATAATTGATTTATCTCTTTTAAATTATAGAAGTATATACATACTTTAAAATGTATTGACCTGAAAAAAAGAATCTTACCAGTTAAATAAGATTGCAAATTAATTTTCTAGTATGCAGTGCAATCTTTAAAGAGAATGAATACTTCATGTTTAAGAAAATATTTTTAGACAAGGCTGCACTCTAGTATACAATTAGTAAGTTAAGAAGATTCTATCCTGCTGCCCTCTACCAGAAGTGTGACAAAGTTTTTACGTTAAACGTTCCTTCTGTTAAACCTCAAGTCGGTCATTTGTGGATACAATTTCGATTTTTTACAAAACTATCGGAATGGATACCATTCCAGTTTTTGTGGATACAATTCCGATTTTTCAGAAAAGCAGTTTTTTACAAACCTATCGGAATGGATACCATTCTAAGTGGATACAATTCCAGTTTTTGTGGATATAATTCCAGTGGATACAATTCCGATTTTTTACAAAAGCAGTTTTTTACAAAATTATCAGAATGGATACCATTCCGAGTGGATACAATTCCAGTTTTTGTGGATATAATTCCAGTGGATACAATTCAGTCCCCTTGTTTATAATAAATGTGTATAACCCGAACGGGTCTTAAAACGTTGTGGTAATAATAATAATAATTTATAATAAATACAGTAATGGTCTTTTCTCGTCAACATAAATACACGTTAGCGTAATACAACATATTACAAAAGTGGAATAGCCAAAAAATTAAAGAGTAATAACCTAATTTACAGCCAGATGGGCTCTAAGTTTTCTATTTTACCTAAATCTAACATTTACAAAACCTTGACATATTATGCCTTACCGGATATGAAGTATAACTGGTAATACAAATACGTGTGAACATTTAATCGTAGCAACATTTGCCGAACGGCTATAATATATATATATATATATATATATATATATATATTAATAAAGCTAATACATTCAACAAACTGAATGATGTCTCACGCGGCAACTTATCGTCGAGATACTGATATGGCTCCACAGTCCTTGTTGTCAACATTGCTGCGAGCGGCTGTGTCAGAATTATTTTCAAAAACCACTGCTTTTCATGCAGGGAATAAATAACTGAAGAATTTGTGAGTAAGAAATAAATAACTCTTATGGCTGTACAAAATTCAATCTATGAAGTGTGGAAGCTATCTGTGAAAGACATCGTCTTTAAAGTAGCAGGGAATCATAAAGATTAATGGTGTTGAATGATAATTGACTCTATACAACGTGTATCTTATTTAGTCGCGGTGGATGCGAAATATTATAATATATGCATGAAAAATTTGTACCATTTACTATGGACTGGACTAAAGAGAGGGTATCAGTTGGCTAACAATGTGGATGATGCGATGGAATCTTGAAGAAGTTAGAATCCCCCACTAACCCGCTAATGCTTTTTCAGAGAATGTGCATTGTGAAGGAATTGGATGAAGATTTAAAGGAATACCTGAAATTTCAACTTGCTCCATTTCCTTTATCATTATTTTCAAAAGAGGTATGTGTAAGGGCTTGAAATTGTCAATATACACAGCTTTCTCTCTACTACCAGATGACACTCAACTTGGAACTAACAGCATTAAAATTTTGGATGGTGGATACTTTCTACATAAAGTCGCGTGGCATCAAAACGTTACGTTTGGCTCGATTTGTTCAAATTACTTGAAATACGTGGAATTGCATCATGCTCGGAATGCAATGATCATTTTTGATAGGTATCCAATTGATGCTATTGAAAAAGATACAAAAATGGCAGAACAACTGCACCGATCAAGGAAGCAAAGTTCCATTGAAATAATTTTTGATGTTGAAATAGTTGCAACAGTTTTTGCAAGAAAATTTTCTGGCTAGTAAAAAGACAAAAATCCGCTTAATCTCAATGCTGGAAAGAAAAAATGTGAGCAATTTAATTTTTCGGTAAAACAGGCTACAGAAGAGGCTGACAGTTTGATAATAAACACAGCCATCGACATGTCTTAAGCAAACGATTCTGTTGTCGGTGAGATATATATCTTCTAGTTTTATTGACAGGATTAGCAAGATCCCATTCATATATTTATTTTCGAAATCCAGGCAAAGGAAATATTACCGAAAAACTGTACTCGCCTCAGAGTTTTCATTATGTAGAAGCAGCAGTAGATAACATAATGTTCCTTCATTTGGCGGCTGAAACACATCTTCTGTCTTCAATCTTGGGAAAAAATATTTTTCACTACTCTTCAGAAGAACCTGCACATAAATAAAACTGTGAAACTGTTCAAGAAACATGTAGACCCAAAGATTATTGCTTCAGCCGGAGAATGCTTTCTGATCGCGTAATACAAGGGTGATAAAGTAAATGAACTATTGGAATCACTTTGCTACAAGTATTTTTCAAAATTTGTTACACAAATTAAGTTCAATCTTTTTACAGAGTCCCCTACACAAGAATCTGCACGACAACACTTATTTAGGACATACCACCAGCTACAGTCTTGGTATGGCGTTCATAAAGTTCCACAAGAGTGGGGCTGGCAAAGAAGAAAAATTGGATTTACTCCAGTCAGAAACACCAAGGATCCGACTCCTCAGGATTTGCTCAAATTTATCTAATGTAAATGCAAGGCAAGATGAGATGCAGCTTGTGGTTGTAGGAAAGAGAGCCTAAAATGCTCTATTATATGTGATTACTGCAATGGGCAAACATGCAAAAATTCGCCACATATTTTAATTGACTCTGAAGAAGAAGAAGAAGAAGGAAAAAATGAAGAAAAATCAGAAAGCTTAGGTGAGACATTACTCTTGTGTAGAGGGGACAAAGAATTTGAATCAAGAGGTAATCACAGAAGCAGCAATGAAATAGATGTCACTCCACTTGGACCTTCAAAGTGGAGCAGATTCCAATAATTATCTAAAGATTTATTTCAGCTGTGTATTAGGCTTACAAGGGATACCATGTATCTCATGATGGGGTGGTGGAAGTGAGGTGGAAAACATTTTATTAGTGTTGCAAAGAGACGATATGCAATTGTTTTTAAATACCATAAAAAATTTGGGGTGAAGCAAGGGTTTTCAAAAATTCGTAGAATGTTTTCTACTTTAAGCGATTGAATGTTGGAA
Organism: Timema cristinae; assembly: GCA_039000515.1. NCBI lineage: Eukaryota > Metazoa > Arthropoda > Insecta > Phasmatodea > Timematidae > Timema > Timema cristinae. Next base: position 2,903 of record JBCFYV010002855.1, on the reverse strand, counting down.
ACTATTCATTTAAAAAAAATTTTTTTTACAAAAAATGTATTGTATAGTCTCTTTCATATTATTGAGTAAGACTATCTTGATCGTAGGACAAACCAGAAAGAAGGAGATACAGGGAAAAAAACAGTTTTGCCTGTCATTTTTTCAAGATGGCAGCGCTAGCGGTGGCATGTCAAGGTCGAAAACTCAGTAAATTATTTAGGACCCAGAACTATGAGGCCAGTTTAAATTCCAAAGCTTTGATTTTTTATTAGCAAAAACTACCTATTGACTGGACTAATAAGCGTATAAACAGAACGGGTAGTAAAGTGTGGTGCTAAAAAACCCCCACCAAATTGCTGAAACATACATTAGTTTCTTGTCTAGCTTTGCTATTGGAGCACAGTCTACACTTCCTAATTGGATATTTTGGTTTTGGGTGGTATATATGCACCAGCTTATGTATTGTGGAGCCCCCTGAAAACTCTGGATTGTTGGATGGAATGGATGGTCCCTTTGATTCGATGTTGATGCTCATATGTCTTGATCACCGGGTGTACTCGGTTCATGCTCAGTTTGGAAAACCATTGTGTCAACACAATCAGCAAGAAAACATATGTCTTGTTTTTCAAAATTTCATTTTCGGTAGACTTTTTTAGCAAAATAATTATATTGAGAGCAGCCATATGAAATTAAAAAAAAAAAATCTTCTTGGACCACTTGATGGACTTCTTGAAACATGGATAATAATGGAACATTATATCAGCCCTGTCAACACCCTGCATATATGTATTGTAGCTCCGCACTACTTCTGCCTTCTCTACGACTTCCCCACTGTGATTCTTCTTGCTACTGTCAACCAGATTTGCTGTGTGCAATGTGGAAATTAATTTCACCAAATTTTGTCCTTTAACACTTGTACTTGAATTCTTGCATGTAAATATTCTTTTTTTAAATCCTGTGGAACACAACCTATTATATGTGTCACAAACTTGTCTTCCTCTGTAGAAGATATCACTCAAATCTTTTCTTCTATAGTAATGGTTCTGATTTAAATGTTATCCACTCTCAAATTGTATCTACCATCATACTTAGTTATAGTTGTCTTATTTGCTGTGCGTTACCACTATGTATTTTCAAATTCATGTATAGCCACGATTGGCAAAAAATATATGCTTTGTTAGACTTGTCTGGCATATATACACAAAACATAAGACAACCCCTCCATGCCATCATGTCTCCATCTCTAGATATTTCTTGGTCTGGAATGTATGTCGATCTGAATTTTTTCACTAACATATCAAGTACAGGTCGAATTTGATATAGTTTGTTTTCATGGTTAACTGAGTGTGATAAATTGTCTAGAAATGAAAAAAACTTGGAAATATTGTCAAACCACCTCAATAATATGTTTCCCATACCATGGGGTATAATACATTAATTATCTGGTATACCAATAGTTTTGTATTTATAAGCCTTCTGTCAATACCAGTCATAAAACACACTCCTAATATTGTTCACAGATTAACATCTTTGCAGGTTACGTCTCTAGATTAAGGAGACAATTCATCGGTTTTAAAGTAATGTTTAGCACATCTGTTTGTTTCCTCCACGAGATAACCCACTAATTCATTAGTTATAAAATATTTTAAAATTGAAAACGGTGACCTGGCGGTCTAGGGGTAAGGTGTCAGACTTCTGTGCTGGCGGCCGGGGTTCAATCCTCGGTCCCGGCAAAGATTTATCTGATTACCAAACCCTTCCTTCACCTCTGACAAGACATCTTGTGAATGTGAGGAATGCCAGGCCTCCACCGTGGTTCGGATTCCACGTTAAACTGTAGGTCCTTCATTTCATCTCACAATCACCCTACCATTACACATTAGCATAAGTGCGTATAACCCGAACGGGTAGTAAGACGCGGCGCTAATAATAATAATAATAATAATAAAATTGAAAATAGCTTCTATTGTTATGGAATATTAACTTTCAGTTCTGTACTAGCCGTTAATTTGAAACTATTGGGTTGTAAATCTGAATCTACCCATAGAGTATTTGTGTTTACATTTATTGGAGCACTTAACTTGTTTGTAACACTGAAAATATCATCATGATCACTATTCACATCCTTATATAAATAAACAACACTAATATCACTATCTAGGTCAGGATATAAATATCTTCATCTTCTATAGCAATATCAGCAACTTACTCTTAAATAATATCACTTGAAATTATGATTTTTCAAGACTTCATTCTAACCTGCAAATTATTTCTGGTATTTACAATACAATATTATTATTAGCACCGCGTCTTACTACCCGTTCGGGTTTAACGCACTTATGCTAATGTGTAATGGTAGGGTGATTGTGAGAAGAAATGAAGGACCTACAGTTTAACGTGGAATCCGAACCACGGTGGCGGCCTGGCATTCCATACAATACAATAATTTAACCGATTCTTAATGGGTGTGAAACATAGTTTCTTAGCTTACATGATGAAAACAAATTTAGTGTGTTTGAAACAAGGTGCTTTGGCAGGGCTGCTAGAGGTATAGAAAACCAGGAAAAGTCAGAGAAAATAAAAAAAAAAGTTTTGAAATTCTTGAATCAACCATGCCACGTTGTGATCTTTTTCCATTTGGGGTTTCCTCTACACTCATTAAGCGCTGTGTTTTCTATTCACGCCAATATTGAACTAAAATATTGAAATAAAAACAAACATGTTAAAGCTCGAATAGTGAGAGGATACACTTGGAAGCTTTCAGGTATCCTCAGGCTCATGATGTCAATTGATTTTTCCATGCCTTGCTTGTGTATTTTATTTATTACCAGTGCGGTAATCTCCATGTTTCATTTGGTCTATGTAAGATTAATAAAGGTGAGTATAACTTAAAAGTATTAGTTATTTGTATAGGATATTTAAAA
>JBCFYV010002854.1:0-33723 GCA_039000515.1 Timema cristinae | reverse complement strand
AAAAATTTGGCCTAGTGGTACAAGTTTGAGTTATTATAGGAACCGAGACTCGGACTACTGTAACTTTAAGACTGTGCTGGAGGAAGAAGCAACAAGAACAACAGCCCAACATTGCCAAATTTTAAAATACATTCGAAGGAAAAAATTATCATGGGGAAAAAAATAATGACAACACTGTTGCTCAATAGTAAGCATGCAGTTCCCTCAGCAATGAAATTAGGTGTAAGCAGTGTATCATAGGCTTTGTATAATAAGATACCAACAGATTGTGTAATTTGGGGCCTATATTAACAGTGGATAAAAAGGAACCTTTTAAAAGGGAATTGACTGAGCTAGCACTGGATATTATCACTGAGGAACGGCACACTATAAATGGGAAACCGCGTTGTAATTCTCTCCTTTTCGTGTATTTAAAATAGCCCTTTAAATATAAGAAAATTTTTCACAAAGCGGGTTTAAATTTCGAGGTTGCCAGTACACCACCTCAACAAGTGAACAAAGGAGATTTGACAACATTAACTGAGAGAGAGTGAAGATAAAGCTTTTTCTCCATAAGACTGCAGTTTTCAGCAAATGATATTGGTTTTTTTTATTAAATTGTAACGCTAACGCATATACCCCGTACAACACAAAGAAAATGAAACTAAAGGAAAGTCCCAAAGTACATACAAAAAATAAACAAAAATATAATAAATTACAGTTTATTAACTCACTGTCTATTTGTTGTACTGGATAAATTGAATTCTGCCAGGCGGGAAGACCAAATTAAGAATTAGCGGACACTGCTGAAACACTGTGTCAACTGGACAGTAAAACAAACTGAACATCTGCAATCCTTTCTTGGACTCCTCCCTTTCCCTACTACCCCTTAGACGCCAGATCCAGTTCATATATAATGCAACACCTTCGGCTTTTATTAATCAGCTGACCCTGGAGGAAGCCAGGGACATCCCAAAGCCCAGCTCAGATAAGTGAGACGTGTCAAACAGTAGTTTGGAGGCTCTCACCCACCCCCCATAGAGTAGTGTCTCAACGTAACTCTAAAAAACCCTTTTTTCAGTTTCCCCAAATTTATACTTTTTGTTTCCCCCCACCAGTATTAAATAATATGCTTTTCTTTGTTTCAGAAACTTCGTGAAATGCGACAATTTGTTTTTTGTATCGGAAACCACAAGGTGTGACCGATGATCTACGTGTTGGGTTTTGCCCTCGTGCTCCCTTCAGGGTGCATCAAGCATGCTAATATACAAACTGGCTATTTTGCATTAAATTTCCCAAAACAGCTCGTCGCACAAAAATCCAGGAGGCTTCAGTTCAACGTAACCTACAATGGTAGTTCACGATGGTTTTTCCGTCGGTCTCACCACCTCGCCGCAGATTATCTAATATTTGTTAAGGTGCGGTCGCATAGCTACTAATACACAGTAAAAATGACTGATCTGTGACCAAAATTTTAGATGAACAAATAATTAGGACACTTTTCTACATTTTCTAGTGAATTATATAATTGAATTTTTAGGCAATATTTTTAAAATTGACAGAAAAAAAAACACATTTTTGAAATGGTTAGATTTAAAACAAAAAAAATTTCAATCTTAAGTTTTGTGTGGGAATTTATAAATATATTTATTTTTAATCACGTAAACCTATTCCCGGCTATAAATTTTCTTATTAGTTACATAAGTTTGGTTTTTTAACAGATAGGGGCGACCACCCCCACCACACCCACTCAACCAAAGAGAGAGAGAGAGAGAGAGAGGAAGTGCCTGGTAGAAACCCAAAATTCAGAGGCATAATCATTTTGTTCCTCGACATACAAGGCTATTAGCCTTGAAACTTGTCCAGAGGACCAGTTAAAATATTTCAGATGTATTTTTTTTATGAGCCATAAAAAAAATCTTTGTAAGCTACAAGTGAACCTACATCAACATTATTTTATAAAATATATATTATTTAAAAATTATATTCCAATGAGATTTTAATTGTCAAATTTTTGAAAACAAGCATTTATCAGCATACGACTTACAAACTAGCTTTTAACTATTGACATAATAACAATTTTAAAAAAGTTAAATTACCGACTTTACCTGGGAAACGAAACTGGGACCCTTTTCATAGTAAAGCAAAATGTGCTATCAACCTAGCTCAAGTGTCAGTTAAAATACAAAGAGAACTGTATTTCATAAAATATGACAAACCACTTAAAATAAATGTTAAAAATAAGTTAATGATCAAAGCATAGCTGTGGTAAAATAATTGTCAATACCCGAATTGTATTCAATTGAATGCTGCGCAAGTTGATGCACCTTATGACGACCCTCAACAAAAAAAAGTATTAAATTAATTTATATTTTTTTTGTATTGAAGATTGAATGTTTTTTTAAAAGAAAATTATTTTTTGGGCTTTAATAATTAATTTTTTTGGGGTCAGCTGGCCTTTTCAATTGTTTGGAAATACATGAATCGTAAAGTAGCCCGGGGTTTGGACTGGGCCCCCAAAAAGTGCGTGAGATTTAAATTTTAAAAGGAAGAAAAAAAATTTTTAAGAACCCAATTTTTTTTTTTTACCTATATCTGTAAAATAACTTCGATGCAGTATAATTCAATAAAATCATTAATAATAATATTGGTAGTTACTACAAGGATTCCAAAATAATTTATTTTTGTTTTTTCCATGGGTCAAGCATTTTTTTTCTAATTTTGGGGAAATTTTTCATAAGTTATTTTTAAAAATATGTAAAAAGAAACTTTATGGGCGGGAAAATTTTTATTTCACAAAGTTAAAAAAACTCGATTTAAGCAACAAATTGTACAAGTTATATCCTTAGCAAGGACCCTTGGATTTTTTGGATACGCCTGTCCAAACCAACCCAAAGGGTGTTGCATGAAATTTATTTGTAGGAGAGGGGGATGAACCAGTGTTTTTTCCCCGACTCTAAGCTTTCGAAATTAAAAAATTTCCCAAAGTAGCAAGGGGGTGACAAGAGTAATGGAGGGGCAAGAAGGAGCCCCAAACCTTTTTTTTTAAAAAATTTGGGGGTTTTAAATCAAAACATTGAACCGACTTTTTGGCAACATAATTTTTAATTTTAAAATTTTTTTGTTTATTCTGGATATTTAAAGCTACAGGGGTTTTTTTCAGTGCATAAGGAAATAACTTGAATTTTTTATTTTTTCAATTTACCTGCATTGAGCTAAAACCCCAAATTTAGATTAAAAAATATTTATTTAGTTTGAGATAAAATTAAAAAACTTAATGATTAAAAAAACGATTTATAAAGGGTTTCCACTTTTGATTTTGACCAAATCTTTGAATAAAAGGTTTTTTCATTTTTAAAAATTTTTTTATTGTGTATTCTACAGCCCAGACCTTTTTAAGTTAAATAAAACCAGTACTAGGTAAATTTTGAGGAAAATTTCCCATTAAATTATTTTTTTTTTAAAATAATTGGCCGAAAAAAATTTTACTTATTCCCCAAAAACCCAACCAAAAGATGCGTTTTCCCCTTTAAAAAGCTTGTTTTAAAATATTGTAAATTGCTTATAATAATGATTATATGTGACTAATATGTATTAAAAGAGAATCAACAAGCACGGGGTTGGGGGATGATTTTTGTTATGCTAGCAGCATTACTCATAGTAAACAAGTCACCAAGAAGCTATCAGAATGGAATAGCCAAAAGGAACTTAAGCAGTATCCAAGTCTTTTTAGCACTTTAACAACTTATTATTTCTATTAGAATTACGAATATTCCTATAATCTTTAAAATCTTAAAAAAGTAAATATTGAGCTAAAACCTCTATATTGTGACCCCATCCAAAACACGCTGTGACACCCAGTTTGGAAACCGCTGCTTTATTAAAACACAGTTGGAAGCAATATTTAATTTTAAGCTTCCTTAGCTGTAGAACTCACTGTCACTTTATCAAAAATTAGTAATTTGGACATGATTATTTAAAAAAATTTTCAACTATAAAATAAAGCAATAAAAAATGGAATTTATCGGTATTTCTACAGTATTTTTATACCTGTTTAACAATGTGCTGCTTCATGACTTCATGGAAGTTGCCCTAAAATGTTAATACTGGTATGTCAATAAAATATTCAAAAACATATTGTATATTAACGCTGAGGGTGAAGGGGCTTCCCTTGAAATTTTATTAAATAATGTATGGGAAATTCCAAATCAGCACTCTAGACAACATGGTTATATGAAATTTAAAGCAAATCGACACTAAATAACAAATTTAAAAATGTATCCCAAATTTGAAAATGTTAGTGTGATAAAAACTGATTTTTTGTTTAATGTACTATACTTAATCAAATGAAAATTAATAAGAGGTGTAGAATGTGGGGAATGCCAGGCCGCCACCGTGGTTCGGATTCCACGTTAAACTGTAGGTCCTTCATTTCATCTCACAATCACCCTACATTACACATTAGCGTAAGTGCGTATAACCCGAATGGGTTAGTAAGACGCGGTGCTATATAATATAATAATATAATAAGAGGTGTAACAATGTAACACAGCCCTGTTACTTCTCTTCCTTCATTGCTGCTTGGCTATTTAAATTGCTTTAATGAAACCCTATTTTAATAAACATTGAAATAAGATACATCAGTTAAAATCTAACTAGTATAGTTTCTTGCTAGAAAAATTAGTGTTCATTTCAGAAGTCAAACATTAACACTAACCTCAATGTCCTCATTTCATCAGTCAGCGTTTCGATAGAAAACAATAAAATGTTGCATAACATTCACTGAAATTTATGACTTCAAGATTAATAAAGCCCTAATTAAAGCATTGTTGTACAACATATGATAATTTGAACATAAAACTGCTACAGTCTAGCAGGCACGAAAGTCCAACTAAAAACACTAAACCACAAACAAAACATTGGCTAACGATGCTGCCACTTCAAGCATTGTTGGCTGAGTGAGATGTTGCTATCGGGCATGCTCATGTTCCCTTTCGATTTGTCTTCATCCCTCATTAGGATACACTCACCGGCCGTTGTCTCTGCCTACTGACAACATCGCTCTATACTACTTGTTTAACTAAGATTTCTACAATCTACTAAACAAGGAATCTCCTTTTGATGTTTAACAATTTTTGAATTTGGGGACTTTTTGTAGAGCAGGGATCAACGTTGGGAAATTTAAATTTTGTCTGTACAAGTTTGTGGTGTGGGGCTTACATTATAGAAGTAAGGGGGTACAAAAATAAGCCTAAAATTTCCCAACTCCAGATCAAAAATCTCAAAAAATTTTCCCAACTTTCAAGCTTTTAACCAACATTGGGGTGGGGATAGGGAAAGGAAAAGCTGAAGGGAAGGAGGGGTGTTAAAGGAGAAAACTGGCCCAAGGGTTTGGTGGACAAGCCTATTTTCCCAAAACAGACCCACCCAGAGGTGGCTGGAAGCTGTTCTTGATGATGAGGACAAGGCATTGTACAATTTATTAGGAATAGGAAGAAAATATGCAATAATATATTACTTGAATGTGAATATACTTTTAGGATTTCATCATAAAAAGTTAATGGATATTTTAACCCGGGGTTTGGTTGCGCCTATTTTGCAACCAAATGCGGGTCCGTGGGATCACCAAAACCCCTTACATTTGTAGTGTATTTTAACACCCTTTTTGTGTTTTATTCAAATGTTTTATTTAGAAAATAATATTTTGTCCAATTTTAACACTTAACAATTAATTTATTTAACAAATTGGCATTACAAAATACCCAAAGTCTAATTTTGAAAAAACAAAAAAAAAACATCCAAAATGTCCTTCTTTGGTTATTTTTTTTTTAAATCATGATTTTGGTTTATTTATTTTTTCAATATTATTCTAAAATATTTATTTGAGATGAAATATGTTTTTTAAACTTTTTAACCTTTCACAGAAAGTTATATGACTTTCAAAAACACTCGGAGAAAGTGATCAATATAACATGCATACAACCGATGGGTAGTAAGACGCAGTGTAATAATAATATTTATGATGATGTTAAAAATTTATTAATAAAAAAACAACAAAAAATTTAAATACAAAATGTTTAAAGTTTTTTTTTAGTTTCAAAACTAAAAAATAAGATTAAAACAATTGAAAATTTTTAGGTCGATTGTCACCTTTTCTTATTAGGTGGTAGCTTCAAATTTTCAAGACACACTTCACAAGATTCCCAAAAATGTACTTTAGGCAACAATGGGTAGGCGTGGTGGGTCTTGTTTCCTGAATTTGATGGACATTTTAAAAAATGTATGCATTTCTTGGGAAAATTTTCCGGCAGTTGTTACTTATGGGAGGTGTGGGTGGTATTCTTGTAACAAAATTGTCACGTTCATCTTTCAGCTTTCTAGAAAGCTGTGGATTTTACACAAACACAACAGGTCGCATGGGGTCAAAGTGCCCCAAGAGCTGTGTTTTCAACAACCGCTAAGAGTTAACTGAGCGGTTAACCACGCCTTTATTTTGGTACGGGAGGAAGTAAGGAAGCTACTCGAAGGTAGGGCCCCAAAATATGTTTGGTGGGGGAGGTTAAAATGGAAAAACCATTTATTGGGTAATAAGGCTAAAATCTTGAAACAAGAGCCAATAACCATAAAGACTGCAGGGTCCAATTTTGGGGGAGGAAAAAAACAAAATTACAGCAAAAACTTTGGAACAATACCTGGCAGGTTTTAAAATCCAACCTTCATGATACCAGCAATATTCATATATTTCCTAAGTTACTAGACTATTTTTTTTAAATCTTGCCATTTAGTTTAAAAAAATATTTTAAAGCTGTATATGCCAATTCAATAAAACAGATGTAGGAAAAACTTTAAGGATATTTGAGATAAAAAAAAATCCGATTCAAGAATTTTTTTCCTTAAATTTTTTAAATTGAAAGTTAATTTAAACCCTAATTATTGGTTTTTGGTGGTTCAAAATCATTTATAACTTTTAGGGTGATCTCAACAACCAGGTCCCAGACCAGAAATTTAATAATTAACTCATCTTTTAACCCGTTTCTATCCTGTGGCCGGGTCAGTTTAGTAAAATGTTTTTCATCTTCCTCCATCTTCCACCATTCTTCCTTTAATTCTTCTTCTCCACTTGCACACTTTCTATTATCTGCTCTTTACATCTCTTTCTCGGTCACTTATCAGTCTTTTCCCCACATACTTCATTTCCAACATTTTCTTCAGCTCCTCTTTTTTCCATCCTCATTACATGCCCATTTCATCTCAGTCTTACTTCCTCTACTATATCATGTACTCCTGTACCCCCATTCTTTCGTGGATAACTTCATTCCTAATCTCGTTTCTCCTCGTGACAACTTAAAAACCCAGAAACACAATTGTGGGACCTTCTAGAGTATGTAAATGATTTTAACATTTTTAAATTTATTGTAAAGTCCCAAAGAGGGGTTGGTTATAAAACTACAAACAGTTTTACCAAAGCCTAAAATATTTACAACAACAAAATAGATACAAATGCTTAAAAATCTTTCAAAATTTATAGGCATTAACTTAAGTGATAGAAATAACTTAAATAAAAACCTAATCTCAATTTTACTTATTGATCCCAGATTTTGAATATAAGTCCAATATTATAAAACTTAAGGAGGTTTACTTTACTAAATTAATCCTGCTATACCCCTTTATACAATTGAGTTAAATTGAAATAAATTGTAAAACTAGTTTTAATTACAAAAGCTTTAGAAAATATTTTTAACTCTTGATTAGGGATAGTTGAGACTCAAAATATCTTTAATTCAAAACAAAAATCCCAATCTTGTGTCAAATTTTTAAAAAACATGGGAATTTTGTATTTCTAATAATCTGAAAATTCCCCAAAAATAGGCTGCATTTTTTCCCCAAAATAGCCTCCCTTAAGTAATGTTTTGGTTGTACATATTATATCTCAATATCAAACTTTGAAAATAAAAACAGTTACACTAAAAAATTAAAATTAAAAATTTGTACACATTGCCTTTCATTATATTATTAATTCAAGAAAAACCTCTTTTTGTCTTATGATGTAAATGTATTATTTTTGGAAGAAGTTCCAAATTTCCTGTACCGTCATTTTAAATATAATTATTGCATTCAAAATTTTGTTAAGTGTTTGAATGAACTATAAAATAATTAAAAAGCATAAACCAGCCCAAAATGTCAAAAAGGAACTTGAGTACTCTATCAACTATTTATTTACTTTTTTAAAACATAAGTTATATTTTTTACTTTCAAAGGAAGTTTTCTCATCTCATCCTTGCGTCTTAAAATTTTTTCATATTCATGTCTTAAATTTGAAAAAGTAGTTCTCGCATATCCCTACTTTTGACTTGATATTTTACTGAATCTTTAAATCTAGTATATCCAGATTTGAGGTATTCAAGGAATTGAAGATCTGATTTCTAGTTTTGTAATAATATATATTTTTTATTTTTTCTAACTTACCATACTTATATGCTCGTTCAACTGAGACGTTCTTTTTTTTTTGCGAAAAATAAAAATTAGTAAAACTATTACTATAGTAAGTTATCTTATGTTCTATAAACCCTAGGTACCTTGCAGACAAGATAATGGTATTTGATGGCACTATCAGCACATTAAGTTACACAACATATAATAATAAAAGTATTTATTGTTATTTTTGCTCACACTATTAGTTGGAGGCCCTTGAGCATTGTTACCCTGTGGAGATACATCAGAACGTACCAAAGTCTTTAAGTCTGTAGAGCCTCCCTCTTAGTTTATGCGGCCCCAGATTCAACCATGACGGTAACAGCAGGGTTTCTCTTGCCTGTATATGTGAGTCTCGCAACTTGCCCCGTGAGTTAAGTGGATTTATCTTCACACACACTCAATAATGACTTCAATTGGTGTGTTTTCTTAAGACATGATTCTCAATGGACGATTGTGTTCCCAGATTTGTTGCAGTATCCTCATTACATTTTCCCCGTTGGAAACTTCCTGTGTTTTAGCAATTTTATCATCGTGAGATGGATTTTTTCATGCTGAATATCTCCGCTGTTCTGAGAGGATTGCAAAAACAGATGCGCTCAGATCTACAGATGTAGGTGTTAAGGTTGGCCGGCGAAAGTAATATGTTTGAGTGGTAGCAAACCCCCATAAATTATGTTGGTTCTGTCACAGTATGGATGTTCCTAGGATGAATAATATGTTGTGTCGAGAATCTACGGTTCTGTCATTTATTAGAACATATCGCCACTTGCGATTCGTGCAACTAGGTTCTCATTAGTTGCAAATGTGAAATTAGATGTTTTCTCACATTTAAAATTGAGATGGGTGGGGGCTGTACGACCATTTGAACATTCCTGGGCAAGAAGATTTTTGGTTCAGTTGTCCTGTGGCAACGAGGAGAATCTTCATTGACAGTGTTACAGTGTTGTATCTGGCCACAACTTGTATTATTCTGTTGTTGTAGAGGGAGGAAGGTCCGAGGATGTTTCTAGCCATGAGTGCAACAGGCTGAGATGTGTTTTCAACTTGCTGTAAGGCTGGGACATGCTGTGGTGGCAAGGTGGGGGGGGTTGTCTCGACTACGTGTTGGGTCAGTGAGGGTAGTTGATGTTACTATTGGTATCCTCCCATAGTTGAATTAACAGGTGTGGTCAACCTGTTGTGTCCCAGATGAGAGGCCCCGGGGGAGCAGGTGTTGGAAACGAGCCAATTTTTGCCGATGTCACTTCTCGGGCATCTTGATCGATTTTGTGCACTGGTATTTGTCCAATCCTACGAGGTCGCAGCAGTGCCGGAGATGTGGGTTTCATTGGGCCCCTGATCAATTTGCTCCTGTGGACAGTAGCATGTGTACAAAACTGTGAGGCTTCTAAGCAAGAACAATAATTTATGTTTAAAATTTAAAATAATTTGTTAGTCCTTGTTTGAAAGAAATTAAAAAGTTATATTGAAAATATAAAGCAAGCCAGTGGTGATCAAAAAAATATTTAGGGGTGTGCGAAGCTTCGAGAATCTCGAAGTCGAAGCGAAAATTAATTAGCTTTCGACTTCGACAAACAAAATTTACTTCGAAAAAATTCGAAGCTTCGGCAAATAAATATATAGGTATTTTCAATTTTAATCATTCCCGAGCTGTTATTCTATTAGATTATATTCATGTTTTCCACACACAATTCACCATTTAAAAAAAATAAACGTTTAATTATAGAAAGCTTAGTAATTGTATGAGGCGCAAGCTTCCCAAAACAAACTATTTTCTTTGTTTACTTTACCAAAGATGGGCCCTATCGATTTATAGGTTAAATATCGATTAGTTCGATATTTTTTAATATCTATGTATTGACCAAAAGGCCATAGTTATAAAAAAGACTAGTTGATTGTGACCTACTTAATTATTATTCCCCAATTTTCTACTGAGATTAGTGACCACTTTTTAAAAAGTGGTGATCACACTATTTTTTTTAAAAAATAATGTTCCTGTAAGTATCTTTTTCTTATTCTCTCTCAATAAATAACTTGTAAATTTTAAATAGTTCGTTTTGATGAAATATTGAATAACTATCGATAGCTACACAATTTTTAATAATCGATTATATTCAATACCACACGGCCTGATTGATTCACAAATTTAATAGTTCAACTATCTTCACCGCCACATGACCCAAATTCACATGATAAAGATTTAAAATAATATTAAAAAAAAAAAAAAAATCAATATACAATTTAAAATCATATTTTTGCTTTGAATTTTGAATCATTTTTTCAAGTGAATCTTTTCAATACTCTGAAATGAAATGAACTTGAGGTATTTGCTCCACTCAACAGAAAATGTTACTACGCCCTGCGCCAAGAGATAAATTAAAAATTTGATAGAAAGTTGAAAAAATTAAATTTTTAGACAAAATTATAAGTAAACATATTTACCCTTTACTGATTAAATTTTGTTTCAATTTTAAATTATACTTTTTTTAACTAAACGATTAAATAATTTATTTTTATTAACCCAAAAACTTTATGGAGAGTTTGATGACCTCATGTTGGCAACATTAAACTGTTGTTTATTAAATTTCAATATTTTGGTTGAGCCTACAAAAATGTTCAAAACAAATAAAAATAAAAGTGAAATATGGAATTTTTCACGAGAGCTTCTGATAAGAAAACTGCCCAGTGTAATATATGCCTTAAAAAATACAAGACGCCAACAGGTGACTTATTGCTATTAGAAACCTTTTTTTCTTTTTAAAACAATGCATGTTTTTTGTAATACCAAAATATTTACCTTTTTTTAAAAATTTAAAACTGGGATAAAAATAACTTGGATTATTATTATTTAGAGCATGTGTTGCAGTTTATCTACATTTTATTTTAATGTGTTGGATTTTAACAGTAATATTGGATTTTACAAATTACTTCTTAAATTTCTCAAGTTTAAATGTGCTTGAATGCTAGAACTATATAATCATTTTAATACATTTAAGCCTAATATTTTTATTATCTGATTAAAATATAACTTACATTTTGATTTCAAGCTTTTAATTTTTTTTAAAACCTCTATCCCAGGTACAAAAAAAAACACTTTCAAACCATCTAGAAAACCATCCATCTAAATTTCAATGAAAAAAAAAAGGCAAGGGGCAATAAAATTGAAACTACCTCAGAAAAAAACACTAGTTCAGTCAAAATTTTTAAGGGTCCCTTTCAAAAAAGGGTTTGATAAAGCAGCCTCCCAACCCCAATAGAAACCAAAATTAAAAGCAAATTGAAAAAATGTTGGCAATGAGTCTCTTCCCATCCCTTTTTGTGGGGGAAAGGGGCAAAAAGTTTTCCTTTTGCCGCACCCCATTTTCGAAAAACCTATGTCCCGGGCCCTATAGGGTTGAAAAAAAAAAATTTTTTAAAATGTAACTTATTTAATTGATTTCCCCCAAATTTTTTTGCTTTGCCCTTTACCTCAGATGGAGGGACTCCGTGCACATGACAGTTCAAAGTCTGCGTGCCCTTTTTTAAAAACCGGGGAATTTGGTACAATTTTTTTTAAAAAAAAACCCCTACTACTTAATAAATTTACCACAGCTTTTGGGCATTTAGAGTACACTAAACGGCTGTTTTTTTAATGGGGCATTGCTTTAAATGAAGATACACTTCCAATTTTTATTGGTTTTCAGCGATAATGTCCCAAAATTTTTTTTTCTTTCAGTTAATTCCCTTTTATTTCCATTCCATGTTTTGCCCCTTCCCCACAATTTGCTTTCCTGATGCCAAAGGGAGAATTTTCCTGGGTTTGTACCTTTTTTAAAAAAGGCAAAAAAACCCAAATTTTGGGACATTACCGTTTGTTCCCTCCGCCCGGGGAAAAAAAATTTAATACTGTAATTTGGGAAAAGATGGGGGTGCCCGTACTGGTTAATTCGTTTGTGGGCAAAGGGGGTTTTGGGAGTATAAAATGTTTTTTAAAGGTTGAAAATTTGGGGTAAGTTCAGAAAATAACATCGAGGTCCCAACTGCCCGTTGAAAGGAAAAGGGCAGGGATTTTAGAGGTTCTTTGGCCACTAGCTGACGCCACCCCCGGAAAATCAGTGGGGAAACCCCGGGTTTTCCCCTCCTTTTTGAAAAAAATCGGGGGGGATTTCCAAAAAGGTTTTCTTTAAATTGTTTTTCAGTTTAATTTTTCTGCCCCTCCCGCTATGGGAAACCCCAAAATTTAAAGGTGTTTTTTATTGATGATATGGTGGGAAAAAAAGCTAGCAAAATTTAAGTTAAGAAAATTGAGTGAAAGTCAAACTTTTGAGGGCCCAACGTAAAAAAAAGAACAACCCCATGGTCCCTTTTAGTTTTGGACTATGGTCAAGTTTTGGTTTAAAACCAAATAACCCCAAACCCAAAAAAACCGGAAGGAAGGGTTTCCTAAATTTAACCCCAAAAGGCCCGATAACAAACCCCCATATTGGTGGAAGGGGAAAAGGGGGTTTTCGAAAATTCCCCAATTTGGGGTTTTCCAAAAGTGTGTGTGAAAGAAAGGGTTTTTCTAGTTTAGGAAACCCTTTTTTTTCTGCCCGACGGAAATGTTGACTCCTATTCATGTCGAGGAATTTTAAAATTCCTTTAAATTTAAAAATTGAAGAAAAGTGACCCCTTTTTAAATGCCGGTTTAAATAAATTTCTTACAAAGTTTGTTTTTATTTTACTTATAAAAAGGGTTTTATTTTGATATAAAATTTTTTTTAATTTTTTACATTTTTTTTTAAAAAATTTTTAACAAAACGCCTGAAGTGAAAATTTTTTAAAGTTTTAAATTTCAAATCAAATTAGGATTTAATTTTCTTGAAATGTCACAGGCCCTTTTAAATAAATTTTTTAGCATTTAACTTAACCTAATATAGGGGTTTTACCCATATTTTTTATAAAATATAATTGCTATTTACGTGCCCCCAAATAAATGTTTTTTAGTAGGCCTACCTTTTTTAAAAAAAAATTTAAAGTCTTTTTGGGGTATTAATTTCATAATTAGGGGTTAAAATTTTTTGGGTTTTTTTAAAATTTGTTAAAAAGGGGCAATTTAAAAAATTTGAAAAAAAAAAAAAAATAATTTTAAAGGGTAAAAAATTCCCAGGTTTTTTTAGAAAAATAATTTGTTTTCAGAGTATTATTAGTTGTTAAAATTTTATTCGACTTTGATTCGACTTCGAGAATATTCTTGAATATTCGCTTCGACTTCGCTTTGAACTGAAAAACTGGCTTCGCACACCCCTTTAAAAAAATTTTTTTACAAAGGAAGTTGTCATTTCCTGTGTGTACATTTTCCCCCAAAAAAAGTTTTTGTTTTTCATCCACTACTGTAGTCGTTTTTTTTTCAAGCCATATATTTCCCAAATTTTTGGCTTTCTAGGCCTGTGTAACTTCATATGCCTTAAATCTAACTTAAGACTAGACCAGACTCAAAAAATCCAGTCCCCAACCATCAATTTATCACTGTTTAAAGGGTAAACCCAAATTTTCACCCAAAAAATAAATTTTTGGGCCCCTGCCGGGGAATCAAACCCCCGGGACCCTTAGCTCAGTAGGCAGACACGCTAAACAACTGAGCTAAGGTGTCATCCAAAATGAGTATAATTGTAATTTTTTGCATGCCTTCTAAAAGCTTAGTTAATTTAAAACCCTTTTGAAAAAAATAAATCCCACTTTATGGTTTACATACTTGAAGTGTGATTTGATGTAAAAAACTATCTGTGTTTGTTTCCGTGTCCTTCTTCGTTCCTCTTCATCATTGAACTTTTGGTCGATTTCTTCACTTTCATCTCATCTATATCGGGTACAACCTATTGGAACACAAAAGAAAAATAGTTTTTTGATAGTTCGACGACACTAGTTTATTAATACAATACTAGCATGATTTGAGTAGGTTTATAGTAAAATTTTAAAAGCATGACTTTGGGTGGTAATTTAAACTATTTTTAAAGATTTCGTAATTGTGATTTGGTATTTGGTGCCACTTAAAGATAAAAATCATGTTATTTGTTTCTAGACCCATCAGTTCCGAAGGGGAATGGAATTTTTATAATAATTTGCTTGTAATTTATTCCCATAAAAGGGAAATATTACAATTATATGAACCATTAACCATTGAGTTATGAGGTAAAAAATAACAATATTATGGGACGAGCTTCAAAAAAGTGTAATTCAGTCAATTTTCTATTAAATTGGGAAAAATTAAAAATAATGCAATAGATTTATATAATAATATATATTTTAAAAAAAAATTCCCTTTCCCATTCTGTACATATTAATTTTGTTTTTTTATGTTATATTTGTTTTTCTTCATCTTTTTTTTTATATTGTTTCGCTCTTTTAGATGAATGAGATGACAATTTCCCCTTTCCCTTGAAGAACTCCCATATAATAAACCTACAACTAGAGTTTAAAACGAATCTGTTCCCAGGCAGCAATGTAAAGTAATAACTGTGTCCCTCTTTTGGCTAGGGGAAGAAATTATTTTCCATCCAAATAAAGGATTGTAAGGACTGGACGTAATGGTGTGCAAAGCTTCGAAAAGTCAAAGTTGGAGTCGAAGGTCAAATATCCTTCGGCTTTGACTTCAACATCTACAATAACCTCGCATATTGGGAAAAAACTTTTTAAGGAAGGATAAAAACTTCGATAATTTAAATCAAATGATTTAATTTTTTCTTATTAAATATTACATATTTCTATATTGATCTTTTTAAAACCTTTACTAAAACAGATGTTGACACGACTAGTATTTAACTACCATAATATAAGCATGGATCAAAAGCGGGTAAGTAATTTTAATATATTATATTCATTATCCCCAAACAAAATTTTTGGGTAAAAAATAAAAATACATAAAAAGAAATAACACCAAGATTACTGGTTTGAAGCAGAGAAATTGCTTTAGTTGTGCTATCATGCAGCTTACGTCTAATCTTTAGTCCTTAATATTTTCTCTCTTTGGAATTATTTTCTGACAAATTTACAAGTGCATTCGCGTTTTCTATAATATTCAAAATGGCTGATATGGAAAGTGGGAAACGAAAACAGAATTTAATTTTAAAAGATATTATCATGCAGATAAAAATACATACATATGTAAAATTTGCAAAATAATTAAACAAATTTTATGATGTAAGTAAATATTAAAACTTTATTGAAAATTTACTAAGCTTACCAGTAAGGCTGAGTGCATTAATTATACACATACTGTGGATTTACACTGTTATCTTCAAGTTCTGTGTCGTCTGCTACTTTAATCGATATCCTTTTTCCATACAATTAAAACACATCTAAGCTGTGTGAAATACCTTAAAGCAAATTGAGCCAGACACAAAAATGTTCAGTGTGTCCACCCTAAACTGTATTTTTAAAATTCTCTGAATTTTTCAGGTTTTTCAGAGACAATCCCAACATTTCCAGTCACTATATTTTATAAATATTTTATAAGATCATAACTTAATGAAATAATATTTTAGACATAAGCTGTGCTAGCCCGGGTTGTGTGTACATCATGGCAAGAATGAAAAAGTCTGATTTAGCAAAATGCTGGTTCACTTCCCAACCCTATGCACATTCTAATGTTATGTTACTTTATGAAGGGGTCAAAGTTTTCAGCTAAGCCAATGAGCTGTTGGCTAGTAATATCTAAGTTATATTTCAGTGAGCCCATATCATGCATTTAAAAGATCCCTTACACCAGCAAAGTTTAAAATAATTGAAAACACACTTTCTTTTTTAGTGTCTTCTTTCTATAACAAAATCAAAATTTCTCACACATGCCATAGCCAAAAACAACTTTGACCAAAGGTGTCCCATAGGTGCACGGTAGAGGATGGGAAAAGAGACATGGAAATAACATATTGACTGAGAACTTAGATTCATACATGCTCCAACTGTGGAAAATATATTTGTGATGAGTATTAACAAAAAGAAAGATGATATTTTGACTAATGAAAATTTGAGAGTGCTTCAGTTTCGTTACTGCAGCCTACCTGCAATGGCTCTGAGGATCGGGGG
Organism: Timema cristinae; assembly: GCA_039000515.1. Taxonomy (NCBI): domain Eukaryota; kingdom Metazoa; phylum Arthropoda; class Insecta; order Phasmatodea; family Timematidae; genus Timema; species Timema cristinae. The sequence goes on along the minus strand of JBCFYV010002854.1, from coordinate 17,226 downwards.
TGAACGGCGGTGCTCGTTTATGATGACACTGAGCACATCTAGAAATTTGGCTTGAGTTAATCTTGTCTGTGGTTCCAATAAAAGCAGCTGTCGAATCAAGGAACTGTGTTGTCTGACACATGTTCACACTGGAAAATTAAACACTTTTTATTTGCTTTGAGACAACCAACCGCAAAATGTGAAATTATCTGTCACAAGGTGAAACAAGATTAGGAATGAATTTATTCGGGGAAAGAATAGGCGTACAGGGAGTACATGAGATAGTAGAGGAAGGGTGACATAGTATGGGATGTAATGAAATGGAGAAAATAGGATTTGGCAACAAATTTTTATGGAAATGAAGTATGTAGGGAAAATATCGCAATGGGGGGCAAAGAGAATGGGAGGAGCAGATAACAGAAAGTGTGCAAATGAGAGGAGAAGAATGGTGGAAAAATGGAGGAATTTTACCAAACTGATCTGGCCCCAGGCTGAAAACTTATGATGATGATTAAGGTTTATTTATACCATAAAATTATTTAAATTGACCAACTATATGTGTGTTTTTGGAAACTCATTTTAACAGATTTAAAAATTTTAATTATTAAAAATAAAATTAAAATGATAATAAAAATTATGTAGTAAAAGGTGTGCAAATATTCCCAAAATTCCTAATAGTTGTGAATGATGATGATAAAACTTGGGCAATAACAATTGGGTATGAGTGAGCTTCATTCCTCTTTGTAGTTCAGTCCTTGGTTTATCGGGGCAATGGCCTTATAGAAACTGGTAGGCCGAGACCTCTCATTAAGTACACTTTGTTTACCTTAAGGATAGGAAACTTACCTTGCTTTTTTCCACGTGGTGCAGCTTACTTAATGACAAAGGGTTGTTAACGGTAAGACTTTAAAATGTTAGCGCACAAAGATAGTTTGTACATAAAACATAATATAGAGAAAAAAAATTCAAATGTGCACACACATTATTATATTTCCCAACAATTGGCCAAGAGTGTGAAATTATTCTGACTAATGTCTTATTTAAGTGGAAATATTTGTTTTTTTATATTTTTTTTATTTTTCCCCTCCACTTTTTTCCTTTTCACCTCAAGTTAAGGTTAATGCCGTCCCATATCTAACCCAGTTGGTGCTGCCAAAACATGAACTCACAATGGTATGGTGTAGGCAGCCCCCCGTATCTTATTGAACAGTTGAGAAGGGGCAGAGTCGTAGAATGGAAACTGCCCAAACAGCATTTGGGGAACAAAACAACCCCCAGAGCCCACATGTCGGAGGGTTTACCTGCACAACAAGATACCAGGCATACACTCCTCACAGTATACTGTGTTTCAATACCCTCTAAACCAGTGGGAAGGTTTGAAAATATAAAGATAAATATCAAAATATCGGGTGTATAATAAGATATTTTAGGTAACATTTTTCAAATCAATATATATAGGCATACTCTCATGTCAACACACCCACAATATGTAGGGCTAAATGACTGTGTAAAAAATTTTATGTAAAGAGATAGTCTATACATTACACATCAATAATTATTACTATATTAACACATTTTATAATTTTGTAAAAACAAAATTGATTTATTTATTTCAGTCAAGGCAACTAAATTGGGGTAATTTAGGCTACAATTCAGTTTTAAAAGCTTTAATAACACATTTTACATATATAAGATAGGTACAAATTTTGGACACAACTGTGAAACAGTGAAAAATAGTTAAATCAATGTTCTGTTTTTAACATATTTTTTGTTAATATTAAGGGAAAAGGGGAGATAAAAATAAAAACAAGAAGAATTTTCAGTCATCACTCAGTGTCTGCCTCATAATCTTCGCTTGGTTTAAAAAAGTTAACTCTATAAACTAAACTAACATTTGGCTTTCAACTTACCCCTCCCTCTGACTCGAACCAAAACCCAATCTAAGTTTGTTTTTTTAAATGCATGAATCTTTGCGTATTTGAACAAGAAAGTAACTCTTACCTTTACATTTCCAACCAACTTCTTAATTTTGATTGGACTAGGCCAAAACTTGAAAAAAATGTGTTCAGGCTAGTTGTTGCTGCAACAACTGTCAACAACCGTTCACACAAAACTAACCAGCTATTTTTTAATATGCCCAATCAAACCAAAAAAGCAGATTCTGTAATATTAACCTTATTCCACCAAGGTAATGGGGGGTGGTATGAAACTGCTTACCAAACAAACATGAGGGGGAAAAGGGCTTACTGGCTGTTGAAAGAGCCATAACGATTGGGATGAAACTATTACTTATAAAATTCAGATGCAAAAGGCTAGTTCTTTTTGTCTTTCAGTCAGATTTTGTCCATAAAATCAGTGAAAAACAAGTTGGTTAAGTAGTGTACAGGACCTAATGCATATTCTTAATATTTTACAACATATGTCTGTACACTGTGTGGTTTATCTTATGGTCATTTTATAACTTATGGGCCCCACTTCAACAACACAGAAATTGTCATGATCCTCCTTTATAACTCCAATGACGGCGTTTTTTGTTTTGACCATCGTTATGGAGAGGTTTTCGAGGAGCCCTAATGAGAATTCATGCCCGCATGTGTTAGGGGTCGTGAAACTGTAGGAGGACCCATTAAGACCTGATTAATGTTCAAGTCTGTGACCCGATCTGACAGGCTGGCATTGGATTTAGCTTGGATTTCTGAATAAACCATTCTGTCTTTTCGTTGGGGGTGCCTTCTTGTGTCTTCCAGACGAGGCTTGTCAATGACAGTTTCAGTGTTTCTAACTTTGCCACAACCTGCCACACAGTTTTAGAAATGTCAGCAAGTCACTCTAGGTTTTTCGACTCTTTCACATTCCAATTTAAATTTCCCATTTCCCTTTTTTTCAAATTTAAGACAAAGAAAAATTTTAAACTTTAAAAAAGATGAATATTAAAGCAGCTGATACCAAACAAAAAAGGGGGAAATCGATTTCAGGGTCAATATCCTGTCTAAAAGTCTATTGATAAAGGGTTAATGATCAGAAAATATTTGCACCATTTTCACATTTCTTTAAATTTTCTTTTTAAAGTCAATTTTCGGTCAAATTTAGCAGAGAATTAAAAAATTAACAAACTCCTAAACCACTTACAGTGAATTGCTCTAATTTTTCAGATAACCACATGTAAAGCTGTTAATATCCCCAAATTATTTTGGTCTACTTAAAATAGTTTTGGAGAAAAATAAAATTTTCCTCCAAAAAATAGGCAGTTTTTACACACTTATTAAAACTAAAAATTCCTACAAAATCAGAACAGAAAAAAAACAGGCTGTGATTTTTTTTCTTTCAAAAGACCTGATTTTTAAAATTCCATCACAAGGTGATGACATCTTTAAAATGTTGAAGAAGTTTAAAGGACCAAACAGGAAATCATGGTTTTTAGTAGTGTCCTGAACTCATAAAAGGCACTGTATTAGGAATCAGAAGGTTGAATTCAGAAGTGTACCTACATTTGCATGGAGAGAGAGAGAGAGAGAGGAGAAGTATTTAGGGAAAACCACCCTAAGTACACATGACAAGATCAAACCACGATCTCCCCATTGTCGTCAGTATAGTCGATGTGAGAATAGCACCAACTTGAACGTGGGTTTCAACAAGTAAAAATAAATTACTTCTCCTGTAATTAAATCTAAAAATAAAATGTTTTGAAAAGTAGTTAATCCTTTCAAGGATATGGCGATTGCTTCAGTATCACTTGTATTTTAATCATTAGATGATTGATGATGAAATCACTAAATTTTGTAGGAATCAGGAATAGGCTGTTTGAAAGGAAAGCAGAGTAGTTATAAATTTATCATCAAACTATTTGTCTATTTATCTTTTGAATGAAATAAATGTGAAGGCTAAGTTTAGACTTATGTTCGCTAGACATTTCCTGGTCTTCTAGTGGGAGTGGCGGAGTGTTATCGTCTTCTTAGGTTGGGGTACCATGTAGGTGCAGTTACTAGCATCACTAGATGATGTTGGTGCCAGTATAAGTCGTAAACTTAACTTAAGCCTAATTACCAGATCATGGCAACAATTCTCCCTCAGGAAAATAATATTAAGGCACTGCCAGGAATTGAACCCGGAAGTCAGATTAGTGCAGGAAGCTGACCATGACCAGATGCTGCAGTTGATTAGTAGCCAGGAAAGCTGACGACTAGACCAAGATCCTGGTGTTGATTAGTATAATGGTTCTTTGCTGGTAAATACCTAAATATGGTTTCCCGCATAAAAGTCAGGTTGAAATATAGGCAGGTGATCCCCTCTGATCTTTCAACAAGTCCTTCTCACTGCTGAGATGTTTGCCGAGACAGAAGTTGGTGATGGTCACACTCCTGGTGTGACGATTCAGAACAAGTTACCGAGCTTCAAGTCGCGATGAACAATATTTCTCTAGGGGGAGCAATATCCACAAACACACAGTACTTTATTAGTATGTTAATCAGGGGTAATGTGCACTTCTACATTAACACAAGACACATCACAAACCATCTTAACCTAGAACAACAATGAATACTAATCAACCAACCAAGTATTGATGTTATTAAACATGCTGCTCTCTGGTAATCATTTAATATCAGTTAAAAAAGACTAGCAATGGTTGGATTAATGCTAACATATTTGAGAGGTTTATAAGCTAAATTTTCAACAAATCACTACTTCGTTTAAAAAAAATTGTGAGCCATAATAACTATAAAAATAAGATGAAAACAATGCCAAAATATTAACAACTTGGTATCTTAGATATTTACTTTTACCGCTTTAATAAAATAAGCGAAAACATAACATTATTTTTATATGGCTGGATGATCAGTTACTAACAAATAAGTCATTTAAGCATCAAATTAAGATCAATAAGAATAGGAGAAACCTTAGCATTGAAAAACAAACTAACATTTTATCTAAAAGTCATAAAAATTTAAAATAATTTCAGTTATAAGTATGAAATAGATGATAAAATCACAGTTTTTTTTTATTGATTTCATATATTCAAGGTGGGAACTGTCCTCAAGCTAAAAAAATTGTGAAAAATTAATTACCTGTTTTTATGGAAAAGTTAAAAATTATTTTTAGCACCGCGTCTTACTACCCAATTTGTTGTACATACTTACACTAATGTGTAATGGTAAGGCAATTGTGAGATGAAATGGAGGACCTACAGTTAAAGTTGAAATCCGAACCACGGTGGAGGTCTGGCATTCCAACATTCACAAGTTGTGATTAATACACGTCTTGTCAGAGGTGAAGGAAGGGTTTGGCAATCAGATAAATCAAGTTAGAAAAAATATCTAGAAAACATTAAAGAGTGACCAAAAATTACATAAATTTAAAGAAAGTGTGGAAATGAATATAAAGTAGCTATTCAAAGTAAAGTATGTGTTTACTGAAACTATCCTCAGCTCCAAAATTTAATTTTCCCCTTTACTTCTAAACAAAACTTGGGTTCAATTGTATTTCAAATATGAGATATATGCTCAGAGGCTTCAGGAGGCCTAGAGCAATGGAATGTTGGGGTCTTCCTATCACACAAAATAATTAACTGAATTTCAGTATTTTTTAAATCTTTGATTAACCCATTCCATGGTGCATGTTTAGCACAGTAATGTAAGCAGGCCTGGCAGCCATTTTTCTACTCGTTTATTCTTATCCGACAAATATTTCCGCTACTCGTTTATTCTTATTTGACAAATATTTCCGCTACTCGTTTATTCTTATCCGAAAAATATTTCCGCTACTACATTTATTCTTATCCGAAAAATATTCCGCTACTCGTTTATTCTTATTTGACAAATATTTCCGCTACTCGTTTATTCTTATCCGACAAATATTTCCGCCACTCATTTATTTTCTCATTTATTGTTTAATTCATGGTCTGTATAGCATTGAACTGGTAGCTTCATCCATTATCTTCAATATGAAGTATCCAGACTGACTAAAAGTGCAGTGGTTCATTGATAGATACAGTACAATAACTTATTGCAATGAAACATCGATTCACACCTGTATCAAGGAACATTCAGGCAACAAAGACTTTGTTCAACGCCTGTGCCAGGAGAATGGGTAGACATTAGATTGAAACTATGTTCATGAAAATAATATAAACATTATAGCCTGCTACATTATTCTCATCTTTACAGTACTCGCCATTTAACAGTCAGAATTAGAAATCAATAAAAGAAAAAGTAAAAATCATTGCCTTTTATGTAAGCTAAATATTATGGCTGGAGTCTGGCAACAGTTCTAGATGATGAAGATTTGTAAAATGAATCAATTTAAATTTTTATCATATAATAAACCAGGTTATAGGGAGATCCATTTATGAATCAAAGGAGGTTGAGCGTCCTTTAATCAAAACTATAAAGTAGTAATGTAATGTTGCTAAATCAATTTCACTTTAATACTTACTCTTTAAAATATAATACTCAACCATATCATAGATAAAAGATGTATGAGATACTCATCATGGTATTAAAGTTAAGTGGTACAATCATTGAACATACCAAATAATATAATAATTACATTACTATATAACCAAAACAATGTTTACAAATAATTTGTTTCCAGGAACCTAATTATTTTTGTGTTTACAAAGGTCAAAATATGTGTGGTTATCAACACTTCTTACAATTCCTCATATTTCACTTGATTTCCCCCACCTGAAGACTAAATCCCTCTCACTTGTAATGAGGATGGAAGGCGAGAGGATTTCCAAGAAGATGAATGGAAAAGTAAGGGAAGGACCACAAGGAAGACCAAGGAATTGATGGGAGGGGCAAAGAGCAGCAAGTGTGCAAGTGAGAGAAGCGTGGAAGATAGTGGTGGAAGGAGAGAGGAAGATGGAGGCGTTTTACTAAACAACCAGGCCACAGGCTGGAAACAGTTCATCATGATGAGATGATGAACGAGTTTCCCGATATCTCAATTTTTTCTCTTTAAATGTTTTTACAAAGAGTTTCAGTTCTGCCAATAATACTTGATTCAAAAGTATGATAAGCAATGATAACAATGATAAGCAATGATAAACTTTTGGGGGGTGGGGGGGGGGATTACTTTTCACAGCTTGTTTGGACTAAACGCATATATAAGTTAATAGGGTAGTGATGAGATAGTTATAGTTCAAATGAAACATACCTGCATGTGAATAGGGAGAAAATGGAAACATTTAGGAAAAAGCATCTTTAGTGCACTCAGTGATCTCTATAATTTAAGTGGATGGACATCTGTGGTAACCAAGTTTCTTTATAATGTCATCACAACAGGTTTTCCGATATGGTACCAAAAGTATAGCACAATTCACATGTTGTGATGCAGCTGTTATCTTTGAGCAGTGTGTCGAGCTGGTTTTATTGTCAGTGCCGTTACTGGCCGGCCCCTCTGGGGCTTGCCCGTGATGTGTTTCCCACTCTTAAAGTGCCTGACCCAACGTCTAACTGTGCTCAAATCAATGATATTGTCACCAAAAATATTTGTTAGACGTGTATGGATTGTGATAGTCTAACTTTCTCCATTGTAAAGAATCACCCGGCGTTGTTTGGTATGTGTAGTCATAACAACCACCATTTTTAAGTGCTAATGTGCTGCACTCATGATACAATTGCAGCGACGCTCAATATGGTGAAAATGGAAATCTTTAGTTGCCACTCAAAGAGGACTAAACTTTTCTTAAGCATCAAAATATTATATATCATACCGCCCCTTGTATATGATAGATGTGAGTTCTAACAAAAAATAGTTGCAAACTAGTGTTGAACAATATTACCTTGTGTAGACTCATCCACAACGCGCACGGTGTTGTAGAAAATGAGAAGCGCTTCTCTCTCGGCAAGCTTCTTCTCTTGTATAACATAATGTTGTAATTGAGTAGGTTGTCATTGTGAGAACTGAAGTCGTGAGCGCACAGGCAGTCCAATACTAGACACAATCGATGTTTTACTCGACCAGTGTATACCAGACTTCCATCTGCCAATGGGCGCTCTTTCCAACGCACAGTCTGTAAACAACATATCCTTTAATTTACCATAGCTTTATTGTAGTGATAGTTTTAAAAGTGCATTTATTAGTAACGCTTTAATGCATCCAATTATAGTTATTTGGGACTTCAAACTATTTTATCTAAGAGCAAACAAGATTTGTACAGTATAACTGTGTTATCTGATAACTAAAAAACTGAAAAATATTATGGGAATAAACACACATTAAAATCATTATGGCTTTAGATTGTTACGGCCGTGATCTCATGTTTGTGATCATTATACCTAGTTAGACTGTAGTTAAAAATGGCTATATAATTTCTCTTCATAATGTGTATCTGGTGTTTTACAATACAAATAATTGTATATACTTGTTATTCTTTTTAAAAAAAAGACATTTTATACTAGTTTATTGAGCATTATTTTTTATTTAATAGAAGATTTTGGAAAATAGCTTTAACAATTTTTTCAAATCTGTATTTTGAAAATATGATAAATCATAATTTATGTTTATTTTTCTAAAATAAATTTATTTAAAAGTAGTTGACAAGCTGCCAATTTTAGAATATCTGAAAATTTTCAAAAATGACCTTTAATATTCAGCTCAAGTGGAAAATCTGAAAATTCTTTTACATGATTCATTTTACTTTTACAAATACAAATAATTTGAATGTAGTTTACGATAGTTGATTTTTGAAAATTTTATTTCTTTTTTAGATTGTATGAACCCACTTTGTTTAAAATATTATGGAGATTGTTAGTTGTGATTAATTGATTTTTGGGTTTGTTTTTCTGAGTAAAGCTTACTAAAGGGGGTTTATTGAAAATCTATATGTGAAAATTTTGTTCTAAGTTATAATTTACTATATGAGAAATTTTGTATGATAGTGTCATATTACATCAATCATAGAATTTATTTATTTACCTAATTAAGTGTTAAAATGATTTATTATTCAACTAAAGCTGAACATAACTCGATGCTCAGAAGCTTTAAGAGAACCTTGACAAAGATTGACTCAAACCAAAAAACTTGAACTCCCAAACCCCTAATCAATAAAGAACATTATATTGAATTTTAATTAGTTTTTCTGTTACTACTACAGGCGGATTTAAAAATTAACCTTAAATTTATTTGGTTTAATGTATTTTTTCACAAAATAAAAGTACAAGTAATTTTATATATTAAAACAGTGGTTATTTTTACTGTAAAATATTACTATGACTATCCTTTTAAAATTGATATATATGATTTGTTTTGTTTTAAATACAGTATCTGATTCTTTAATTTATTTCAAAAGGTTAAAAATAATTTGAATATATATTTGTGGGGGGACAAACGATGACATACTTTGAAAAAGCCATGATGATGAATAACACCATCTTGGTCATGTAGTAGTGAAAGAAGTGAATATTCTGTGTGAAGAAGCATCTTTCCTTGAAGGTCATCTTTCGACTCTTCACTAGAGTCTCTCAAGGTCAGAATCTGAAATAATAATCAACAAGAAATTTAAAACACAACTTTTTCATATATTTTTTTCCCTCCCTATCTACAAAGTTGTGGGAACGAATCGCAAAATTTCCCTTATTCTGTGAATTTCTCCTCGGTGTTAGGTGCCTGAAAACGTAAGGCTGGGATTAATGGTGGTCTTATACCCTGGTTGAAGGAATTCCAGTCTTTTCGGTTTTGTCAAATCTATTTTTTTTATGCCTTATCTTGTTCTGCAGTCCACTTAAATGTGGGGTCTTTCTGTATCAAATTACTTAGTGGTTCACACTTGATAGCAAAATTTAGTTTAAAATTAGTACAATCTCCTACTAGACCTAGGAATTTTCCAAGTTTGTTCCCTATATCTGGACTCCACATGACAGCCGCGAGTCCTTGTGGTCCGCAAGACAGAAGAAGGAACTGTCTATCAAAAGCCTAAAGAACCTACCTGAACAAATAAAGCTAGCATATTATTAAAAATTAGACTCTTTCATAAACATTATTATTTATTAATAAGCATTAATATAAATAAGCATAAGCATTGATATAAATTTGTGAGTCTAATAAGAAAAATTAAATTTCTTATTTTCCGTTATTTTGCTTAAGTCGGTAGTTATGGTGGTACAGGCAATAAGTAGCGAGTCCTACAAGTGCTCTTGGTTCATTCATCTTGCTGTGGAGGTTTGTTTTGATATTGTTCGTTTGCTGAGAATCCCACCTCTTGGTTCATTCATCTTGTTGTGGAGGTTTGTTTTGATGCTGTTCGTTGCTGAGAATCCCACCTCTTGGTTCATTCATCTTGCTGTGGAGGTTTGTTTTGATATTGTTCGTTGCTGAGAATCCCACCTCTTGGTTCATTCATCTTGTTGTGGAGGTTTGTTTTGATGCTGTTCATTGCTGAGAATCCTGGTTTATATAGAGCCAGGTACAGAAAACACGTACAACGCAATATATTGAACATTTTTGTGTAATGAAGTAGCTGAATTTAGCCAGCACACACTGGTTGCTGACTTTGTTTGTGTAAAACATTAATTTGAGGTCTGAGGATGATTGAAAATCGAAGTTCTAGTTTAAATAGTGCTTCCTTAATGTTCAGGCGTATTACCATAACTTTACAGCATACATTGTTTCCATAACCCAAGAAAGGATTAGTGACAAAATTTAAAAACAATTTTGAATTGTAGAAATCTTCAATTCTCAGTTTCAAATAATTTTTAATTTATTTTAGGAAACTTTCCGTTTCATATGGTGAATTATGTGATAAGTATTTGAGTTCTGCAAAAAACATAAATGTGTGGGAATGAATATTGCTAAAAAAACACTTTATTTTAAAAATAAAAGCTTCAATTACCTCAATTAAATTAATAACAAATCTATTACGGCCTTGTAAATTTACATTTAGGCTATTAATATGTTTAAAAATGTCTGCTAAAAAACACATCCGTGCAAAGTCGTCATCATTTAGTGACAACAGATATTCAGTAGCTTTAATGTTAACTTAGCTTAGGTTAGCTAAAGTATTGTCTCAGAGAAGTCATCTAGGAATAAAACCTGTCCAGGGGCAGTTCCTTTGCTGAGCCAGCGCACAACATTATACAAAAGAAGATCCATTTGTGGTTCATTCCAATTCTTCAACTTATTGCTAAAAAGTCAATGCGGCAAGCTTGATGTTCCCTGAATGAAATTTATAATTTTTGTAAAGGAGTTAATACAAATGACATGAAACCACTCGGTATGGCAAAGAGGACGGTTCGATGAATGAGATAGTGCAAAGCATTTATTTGGGGTTTATTTTGAGTTGAGTCATCAAGCCAATATTTTTGACGCGCCATCTTTCACAATCATGTCTAGTTTGTTTATAGGAGGTAAACATATTATTAATGCAAACATAGTTACAAAATGTTTGTGAATTTAAATCTTCATGACTAAGAAAATAAAAAATAAAAGCTTCTTGTGGATTTGGGTAAAAAGGTAGAAATCAGGCCTTAGAAATTGTTTGTGATGCACAGGTGGCCCATGACATTTTTTGATATGCTTATACAGTCCGCAAACAAAATGAAATGCCAAACGCTGCTCTTTGGCCGATTAAAACCAACTTCTTGGTCGAGCCCATACATACTTTACTTTATTAAGTGAATTCCTTTTATTCTAATATTGACAACAAAGGTTTCAGTGATGGTATTGCTCTTTCTTGTCCTTTACATGTACAAGTAAGACATGATATACACTTAAACTCCTTCACACGATTCAAAGTATTTGTTCCATGGTTTTCTGGAACACTTCTAGTGCACAATTAAGGGAAAATAGTTTCTTGTATCTGTATAGTCAAGAATCGTAAGTTCCATTTTTTCTGCTCCCATATGTGATTATGGGAAACAAAGTCCCCGTCCTGTGCAACACTTCCTTTAACACCTTAAAGGGTATTTTTCCCTATTTTTTTTTTATCAATACAAAGTCTAAATTTCCTAATTGGGTTTTTTTACTGCACAAATTTGGGTGATGGCTAAATTGACCTTTTGTATAGTATAAATTTTTTTCGTTTTGCTTAAAATTTTTTTTGTTAAATCCCCTTGGTTCTTCGTGAACCACATTTTTAAATGGAATCAAGCTCTAACCCATCCCAAAAGGCTTGATTTTTTTGTCTTTTCCAAATTTACTTTTTCAGCCGGGTTTCTTTTAGCAGAAAATTGATTTTTTTTTCCCCACATTTTTCATTAAATTTTGGGCTTTCATTTAACGGTTTTTTAATGGGTATCCTAATTTTTCCAATATTTCTTTTAAATTTTTTCCCCCCTTTGTTTTGGGGTGTTCCCTCAAATCCTACAGGGTAAAAAAACTTTCCCAAATTTTTTTTGTTTTTTAAACCTAGTGTCACATTTGAAATTTGATTCTCTCACCCAGGCATTTGGTAAAATTTTCATATATTTTTATATTTTTGGGATGCTCACAGCAAACGTTTTTTTTTCCCCCTTTTTAAGTATTTTCAAAATGTATCTTCATCTAGTTGTTTCAGGGATGCAGTGATTTCTTTCATGGGTTTAGTTTAAACTTTCCAAAGTTACCCCTTTTTAAAATAACTTTCCCCATTAATTTTGGGAAAGGCATTTTTTTTCTTCCCCTTCCTTTCATTGTTTTTTTGGTTTAATTATTTTAAACTTCTTTTTCATTTCTTTTTTTCTCCTTCATTTTTTGCTTCCTATGTTTTTTTTTTACCATTTTTTTAAAATTTTTAAATTATTTTTTTAGCCCCCCCGTTTATTTACCGTTGGGGTTTTACGCCCCCTTACGTTTAATGTGTAAGGGGTAGGGTGATTGTGAGATAAAATAAAGGGAAACTACAGTTTAACGTGGAAAATCCAACCCCCCCGGTGGGCCGGCCTTTGGCCCATTCCCCACATTCCCCAAAGATGCCCTTGTCAGAGGTGAAGGAAGGGTTTGGCAATTTCAGTTTAAATCTGTCCCGGGGCCCAAAAGGTTTTTAAACCCCGGCCCCCGCACAGAATTTCCGAAAATCTTCCCCTAGACCCCCAAGGTCACCCTTTTTCCAAAAAATTTAATCAGCATAATAAAATTGACCTTTTTTATTGCAATTTTGGAAAACCCTTTACTTTTTAGCGGGGAAATCTTCCAGTAACATTGCACCCTTTGAAATTGATTCATTTATTGTTTTAAATGATGCATACTCCAGGGCCCTTTAAACATATGTTGGGTTTCAACTTTCCGGGGCTATTTGGGAAATTTTTCTAAATAATGTCAAAAAACCCTCTTCTTTTAGGAGAACCCTTACGCAATTCAGATGATAGGCTTTTTCCCTATGTTTTCTGGTCAATTTTTTTTAGGTTCTTCAAATTTTCCCAAGTTTTATTTTAAACACTTTGTGTTTCAAGTCTATTTATAACGTTTCACCTCCCTTCCCTGAAGGGCCCCAAGGAGTGTGTTTTAAAAAGTTTTTCCCGTGAAAATCTTATATGTAACTTCGAGACATTTTTTTCCCCTTTTTGTAAAAAAATATATTTTGAACAACTTCACCTGCTTGATGAAGCAATCCTTTTTTTTGTTTTTGTCTTTACCCCCAAAAAATTTTATTTTGACCAAATAAACAAACAAACATAGTCAATCATTCCACTTTCTGGGCCAAATATGGTTCTTCACCCCACTAGGTCAAATGTTTTGGTTGTCAGCCATAACTCAAACTTTTTTTTTTTTATAGAAACACACTTTTAAAAATTTTTATAAAAAAATTATTCAATACTTTTCATTTTTTTCAAACCTGGTGTTTTTTTGATTCTTATTTTTTAAAAGCAAAATCCAAAAAAAAAAAAGTAAATTATAATTTCCAAAAATTCCTTTTGTTTTTAAAAAAAATAAAAAAAATTATTTAAAAAATTAAAAATGGTTTTTTAAAAAAATTTTAAAAATTGGTTCATAATTTCACAATTTTTTTGAAGGGACAGTTTTTGGCACAGGTTTTTAAGAAAATTAAAAAATTTTACTTATTTTAAAAATTTTAAATCCAACACTAAAAGCAATGAGACAAAAAAAAGGGGTTACCCCAAAGTGATAAAATATTGGCCAACGCTAACCCAAAAGGGTTTTAAAGTTCTTTTTCCAAAGGGGTTAATATAAGCGGGGTGGCCACAACAGGGCCCCTTGCGAGCCCCCCGGGGTCCCTCTTGATCGTTCCATTCCCCGGGGGCCCTCCTTTTCATTTTTTTAAAATATTAAAAAATAAATAATAATTGAAAACTTTTCTTAAACACAAGTTTTGTCATTTTTAAATTTAAATACAAAACTATTTTCCTGAAAATTTAGGAAAAACAATTATTTATTTTTTTAAAAATTTTTAAAGTTTTTTTTTTAAAAACATTGGTTATTTGTGTTGTTTTAAAGGGATGACAAAAAATTATGTTTTTTAGAGCAAAAAAACCCAAAAACAACCCAAAAAAGATTTTTTAACTGAAAGTTGGTTCAAACCTTTTTTTTTTTGAAACTGGGATTAAAAATTTTAAAAAAACACATTTTATTTTCCCAAAATTTTTAAAAAAATTTTGGTTTGGGTTTGGGTTTAAAATTCCAAAAACCAAAATTTTAATTGTTTAATTTAACTTGTCAAAGCCCTTTTCCTAATAACAACCTTTTAAGAAAGTTAAAAATTCCCTTAAAATAAGGGCCTGATCTGTTAAATTTTAATTTTTTTTTAAGGGGTTTTAATTCTTTTTTTAAATGTTTGTCTGTTAAAAGGGCATCTATTTTTTTGTTTTTAAAATAAAATCTAATTTTGATAAAATATTTTTTTTTTACTCCAAAATAAAAGGGTTTACCAAAAAATGTATATAAAATTTCTCTTAGCATATTCCTTTTACTTAGGGGTTTTTTGGGTTTCCCCCGGAACATAAGTCAAAAACTAAGTAATTCGAACAAACTTTGTTTTTTACTTGTTTGAATCCTTCCCTCTTAAAGGGTTCCAGTAGTTCCAAAATTTTACGGGTTGTTGAGCCCAACACAATTTTTTTTTAAATAGGAAAAACCACTCTCATTACGTAAGTGAAAAAAGGGATCTAAAAAGAAAGAAAATTTTGAGGGAGTTAATTTTCCCCAAAGATAGAAAAGAGTCAAAAAATTGGTTTTTGTAGAAGATCTTTTAAAATTTTTGCCTTTATAAGTTCTTTAAACCCAGTTTACCCCAAAGGAAAAAGGGGGGGTCAGCTTTTTTTTTAAGAAAAAGGGAAAAGTGATTTAAGATTTTGGGTTCCCAAAATTTTGTCTGTTAAAAAAGTTTAAATTTGTTGGTGGAAAACTGAACACTTTTTGGGGCCCTAGATCTGTTTTTTATTTTTCCTTTTTGCCTTGCGGGTGAAAAATTTTTTTTGGAGGGTAAATACTGAAAAAACTTTTCCCCAAAAAATCCCCCTTTTAAAAACAACCAATGAGTGTCCTCAAAGTTGGGGGAAAATTTTTTATTTTTTTTCTTCTTTTTAAAGAAAGGGTTTGTTTGGGTTCCAACAACAAAAAACTTTTTTTAGTACTTTGGCTACAGAGAGTCATTTGTACTAAGCAAACCCAAACGATGCATCGTTAGGGAAATTGAAAGTGTTGATTTCAAGGTTTTAAAAATTTGGTGGGTTTATTCATTTAAAACCCAAATATATTCGAAATTTTTTTTGAAAAACCTTTCCCCCCCCGTTATCAAATGTTAAGATATTGGTTTCTCCGATGTTTATAAATTTTAAACCCAATGTTCAGGGAGGAAATCGGGAAAATAAATCATTTCTATAGAACTCCCCCAAAACCCTTTTGTTTTGCCTTTTCAATAGATGGAGTAATAAGTTTTTTTTACGGGGACAGTTTTATTTTAGTGCATCTTTTCAAGAAAATTCTTTATTTTTTGTAAAGAGCCCCCCAAGCTGTTTTCCTTTAATTTTTTTTAAATTAATAGTCCTCCTTTCACATCCGGGTTTGGGCCCATAACCAAATTTACTTTTTTGGGTTTGCCCGGGGAATTATCTGTAGTTTCGGGAAAATTTTCTGCCTAAATTTGTTCTTTCAAATTAAATTGAAAGGTTAAATTTAAAAATTTATCAAATTTGTTTATCAGACATTTTTTTTCCTTTTAAATTGTTTTACCTGGAAAAAGGGGCAATTGTTAAATCATTTTGTGCAATTTTTTTTTTTACCATCCAAATTTTTAAAAAAAACATTTGAGAATTTACTTTTTTTGACAAATTCTTCTTTAAATTTTTATGGACCTTTCCCCTTGTAAATTATTAAACGTAAAATAAAAAACAGCCTCCGGGTGGGTTGGGCACGATCTTTTAAATAACCCTCCCAAAAAGAAATTGTGGCCCCCAAAAGGGCCATGAAATTGGCCCCCCCTGATACAAAAGGGTAAATTTTAAAGAAATTTTGGGAATGAAAATACTGAAACACAAAAAGTTTTTTTTAAAATTTTTTTTTGATTTTCTTTTTTTTGGGAGATTGGTTCCCATAACCAAGTTTATTTTTACATATTCAAAAAAGGGGAAGATGAAAATGCTCTAAAAAGTGTTAATTGTTTTTTGAACTTTTTATTCTAGTTGTGTTTTGCATTTTATTTTTTTTTTCTTAGTTTTATTAATTTTTTTGCTTCATTTGCGTTTTCCTTTTTTAAGGGCCTCATTTTTTTTTTAAAATTTTTTTTAAAAATTAAAAAATTTTTTAAAAAATTTTTATTTTTATTTAATTTTTGGAAAAAATACAAATTAAGTTTTTTTTTACAAAGTAGCTAAATTTTTAAATGATAACTTTTTAAAAAATTAATAAAAAAAGATTTTGATTATTTTAGTGTTTTAATTTTCTTTTTTTTATGTTTAAAAAAAAATTTTAAAATTTTGTTGTAAAAAATTTATTTTAAATTTATTTTTAGTTATTCAGAATTTGTTTACAAAGGCCCCCCCAAAATTTGGGCCCTTGTTTTTGCATATAAATGTGTGTCCTAACTTATTTTAAAACCCAAAGTTTTGAAAAAATTTTATTTTTTTTCAACCCAATACTGTCCTTTTTTTTTTGTAAATGAGTCAAAAGTAATAAAGTTTAAACTCACCGAAAAAAATTTTATTTAATTTTTTAAAGGTTTTGTTTTGCTTTGAAAATTTAAAATTTTAGTAAATTATTTTTAAAAACATTTCTAAAAAAATTTTAGTTTTTAAAATCTTTTTTACTAGGCCATGGTTTTAAATTTTTTAAAACTAAAAAATTTTTTTTAACTGTAATTAAAACCCATATGGAATG